>JAWDHB010000325.1:0-113547 GCA_033439405.1 Fusarium sp. NFCCI 5145
TTTTAATAATATTTTATTTTTTAAGTAATTTATTTAATTTAATTTTATTATTTTTTATATTATTTTTTATATTATTTTATATTTTATTTAATATTCTATATTAATAATTAAATAATTATTAACTAAAATAATATTAGTATATTCTAAATTCTTACTTTTTCATTTATTTTACATACCTCTATTAGTCGTTCAGTAAGCTCAAGATAGTCACGATTTACATCTTCCATAGACCCAAAAGAGCAGGATCGCCACAGCCCACCAAAGCCCATTGAATCCAAGACTTCGGTAAGTGTAGACATCGTTCCTGTGGCCCTTGTGAACTGCGGGTTCGATGATAGCGCTCGTAATAGTGTGTGCGCAGCTCTTAATGTTGCCGCGTTCTGGCTGTGCAGCAATGTGTCGTCTAACAAAGAATGAATCGCGCCACATCTTTTCCCCAGGTTAGCGTCACTAGGTCAGGTTTTTCATGTCATTTGTGTAACTCACAATTGCTGTACAACAACAGGACGCTCCTTGGCAAGCTTATTTAGCCAGTCCAGACTCCGCGTCTGTACAGAGTCTTCCACATACTGGAAGTCAACAAGCTCGATGGCCGTGATTAACAATACGACGTTATCCGGCATTGCTTCGAGATCGGGCAGTTTCCGCATGCCATTAGTAAGACCAATCTCGTCGGCATTGATGCCAGCGGACCAAAGACTGTCTTTGAATTCGTCATGTTCGACGGCGCGTGCTATCAAAAGAGACAGGTATGGGGACGTTTGTGATACCTCAACCTTTTCCCTATCTTCCACATTCGAGGTCATTTCTAGAAATGAGGAAAGAACCCGCATAGTGATTTGTCGTGTCATAGTATCGGTCAGACCGCGTGCCAGACAAGCACAGACGGCAAGATGGAAAGATTCTTGCTCGAAATGGATACCATATATCTCCTCCAAAGGTAGCGCAGCTTCGTCTAGCGGAGCTCTACCTGAGAGGAGTAGTGGCGCCATATTGTCTCCTCGGAACTCTTCCCCAGTACTGATGTTTGCCAGCACTGCCTCAAGAAACTGGGCAGTGCAGTTGAACAAAGTTGCGGGTACTAGCCGCACAAGCGACATAGCCAGCCAGAATAACTGTAGACCATAACGTGACGCTGACGGGAGTTTTGCCATCATTTTTGATAACGATGTGACGATAGAGACGAGCATTTCACTGTTGTGATCCTCGCCAAATCGATTGACACTATTCCGCAAGGCCACTAGCACTTGATAGAGCAAGTCATCATCAACCTCTTCTCGAGCCAAGCAACCCATAACGGCAAAAGCACGTGGTTGGATAGCAGGGTTGTTTTGGAAAGCTGTACTTGCCACTAAACTCATCCATCTTGATCGCCATGTATTAGCTAGGTCTACTGTTGGTGCAGCGACAGAGCAAATTTCAAAGAGAGCAGATGCGAGGTTTTCGGTAGCAGCCAATGCGGGGCCTGCTTCTTGCGAAGTTGATACTGATGCACCATCGCGAGGAAAACTTGGAGGGGCCGTAAAGATATCGCTACGAGGGTCGCATAAGAAATCGAGGCTGGCTCGCAGTTTGCTGGATCTAGCATCATCCAGGCTAAACGAAGTGCACACAGCGTGGACTGAGTTGACAAGTAGCCGGTAGACAAGTAACCGAACCTCCTGAGTTCCGGTGTTTGCCAACATAGTAACGATGTGAAAGATTTCCGGGAGAAAAAGTTGAGATTGTACCCCGTTGTCAAAAGACAGCGCTAGACAAAATCGAAGCAAAACACAGATTTCAGCCCAAACAGCGTTATCTGGCAGGTATTTTGTTGGTCGAAGCGATGATCTGTTGAGAGCCTTGCGAAGCCTTGACAGAATCTTGCCACGCAGGGTAACCGTTCCAATACCAACTACAATAGACGCAATAACATCCAAAGATTCATCATGTGCACTGTAGCTCATGGCGGATTTGAGGAGCTCATCCAAGAAAACTTCGAGCAAGATCTCTTCCTGAACAATCATCGGCCATACGGATTGCTCTAATGCAAAAGTGAGCGAATGGTCTTGGACAGTCACGTCGATAAGTTTTCGAAACAGGATTGCGACTCTCTCTCGTCCTTTATCGCCGTCCATTTCGTTTGTGAGGATGTTCGTCCGTAGGCCAGGAAGCCAAGGAGCCATATAAGCAAGACTCAAGGGCTTCTGCTCATCAGGAAAGCTTTCCCAGCCGACGAAGAATTCGGTCAAAAAGTCTGACGTCAACTGAGGCTCACTCAGTGCCAACTCTTTACTGATGTCTATAACAAAACGAGTCGGGTCCAAAGGAACAGATACATCTGACACAACGTAAGTTCCTCTGTGCGAAATATTCTGGTGACTGCTATGACTAACCTTTGGTACAGACGATCCTTGAAGCAGAGCTGAACTTGAAGGCCCTGCAGAGTGCTCCCAGAAGATTGTAAGAAGACAGTCTCAAGACATGATCGTGGCTCGATAAGTTTGCCAGTGAAAGATTTAGTAGGGTGCCTGGTACATCTTGTGGCCGGATGAGGCGCTCAACGGATTTATGTGTCCTGCTATCCTTTCCGTGTTTGGCCTTGGCACCCCGGATTGTCTGAAGCACATCGGACTTCTTCGGACTCGTAAAGTACATCACAATCTTACCGTTGTCGGCTCTCAAGCCAAAGGCTGAGTCATCTTCAGTCTGTATAGATGTTGGTGCTTCATCAACTTCACCCAACCGGAAAATGTCGTTCACTGTTGTACCGAGACGAAACCCTGCGAAGATCTCTTGCTTTTTGGTCGTTGTGACTTGCACAAACTGGCTCCCAACCTTGATAATGACTTCGATCTTGCCCTTTGACTTTGACAGCCGGATGATTGGTTGGAAAACGTATCGCGTATCAGTTACTACACTGATTGTTTCCTTGGGCAAGTGGAGCTGGCTAAGGTGAAAATGTGCTTGCAAATCCTGAAGACTCCCTATCAAGTGGTATTCGACGTTTTTAGGATTGAACACGCCATTTTCGTTCTTGGTGCATACCCTCAGGAGACGTCGGAAACATCGTCTGCAGTTGCATTAGCCCGAAAACCAAAATTCGCCGGGTCCGTCAACTTACTTGAACGCACTGTTCATGTTATACACGTAGATACGACTAAGGTTTTGTGACAGTTCTGAAGGTGTGAGCAGCTCGAGTTTCTTAAACAGATCATCCTGGGGCTCATTGCGGCCATTATAACAAGTCGCATCGATCAAGATTCCAAACGGCCGATGCCATAGCCTGCTGGCAATCTTGAGATAACAGTATAACAGTGTGTCATAGTCAATGCTTTCTGTCTCAATGTGACGCAGGATGACACAAATGATAGAGAGGCCGTCCTACGCTGAATCAGTTTATGCTTGGCAGGACTAGTTTGATGGCTTACCTTGCTTTCACCGCCATCATAGACAGCACGTGCTGTCAAGAAAGATTCTGTACTTCGAAATGCATTTCGAAGCATGAAATTTTGAAATCGGGAGTACAATGGCGGACTATTGGACGAGACCTGAGGCCTATTCCACGAGACAGCAAGGGGTGGTGGACCAAGATTCGCAATCAGATTCCTCAGTGGCTCCAGGACTGGTGATCGACCTCGTACAATATCCCCTGATGTTCTGCCGTACTCCTTTCTTTCACGTGATATGAGCGTTTGCCGAACATGATCCCAGTGATCATAGAGAAAGCGATGTAGCGCCACGCAAGACCCGAAATCGAATGATTCTGCGGTGGCTTGCACCTCTAACTGATGAGGGGGGACCGAAATTTCGCGAAGGAATGTCGTAACATGATAGATATTCTGCGTCAAAAAGTCATTGAGGGGGAACATGTAAGGCTCTTTTGCTCCAAAGAGCACATTATTAGCCAGGTTTTGTATGACTTTGGCGATAAGGAGCAGGCCACGCCGCATTTCTTTGGATGGTGCGGTCGATACAAGGCCCTCGACTTCGGGCGCGACGATAGCTGGGCAAAAGAACCGAAGGAAGATGAAAGCCCCGACGGCCGTGTACTTGGCATCAGGAAATCTTGGCATGACGGCGTTTGATATAGTGTGACAAATCTTACGAAACGCGGGTGGAATACTGGAAGAAGATGCACAAATGTCGTCAATGAAGACCTTGGCCACAATGCGGAGCTGCAAGGCATTCTTCTGAAGTTCTTCTGTTGTGCTGACTCTCGCGGGATCGAGTTCAAGATCAAGGTCCTTGGATGTCAACATGAGTCGCTCCAAAACCTTTTGGAGGGTCGTTCGAATATATGAAGCGCCCTTCCATTTTGCATATACCGAGAGCATCTTGGTTGCAACACATCCTCGACGTAGAATCTCAGCCTCATTCTCGGTGTCCTCAATCTCTTGTTTGACGAGTGCCTCCAACAGTTCAAAGATCATCCCTCGCTGCTCAAAAACGGTGAGCAGACAGATCGTGAGCTCGTCCACCTCGGTGCTTGGGCAGGCCACGGCCATCGAAATGGCTAGTGAGAGATCGTTGGTCAGCAACTCCAGCAATTCCTCATACTTCTCACTCACAGCCGAGTCAGTCAGGTTACTAAACTCAGTGCCTTGAATGAGAATATTATAGAGAACCTTGACGAACGCAGTGCGAATCTCAACGTTGTCATGATATCCAATATTGAGAGAATGCTTGAGGCCAACGTCGATGTTAGCGCTGAGTAAATTGGACAAGATCGTAATGGCTAGATCTGAGTTTGATGCAGACTCCTCGCGAAGGGTGACACTCAGGTTCGTATCAGTTCCAGTCAGTTCTGAAGGCTCATGATTAAGTAAGGACAGAAAGCGATTGAAATATGTATGAAACATCTGTGACTTCATCTCGCTCATGCCAGCATCAGTGTGGCTATCAGAGGGTTGCAGTGGCAGGCGGAACGTCAGATCAGCCAACGACTTTAAACAAGCCTTATCAAGATCCTTCTGCACACGAACCGTATCGTCCTGCCTAGAGCCAGGCCCATGCTGAGGTGAGCGAGGGCGCGCAATCCAGCCGAAAATGTATTCAAGTAGCTGATTTCGAATACGAACATCATCTCGCAGGTTGAGATGCTCCTTTCGCTTGGTCACCACTTCGCACAAATGGCAGACACGAATCTTGACTCTCAGAGTATTGGGTGTGTCGGTGACACCATCCAGAAACTTCGCAAAATTCAGTGTAAGTGCACCCAGATGAACCGAAGACGCGGCTCCAAGGTCAGAAGGGCTTTCGAGCCTTTCCACCAAAGCCCGAAGCAGCGAGGCGGCTTGCTCAGCAAATACGACTTCACTATCTTGGTCCTTTTCAACGGGGGCTAAGGCTCCAGTGAACAACACTTCCAATTCGGATTCCAAGGCTCGGAACAGGGGATGATAAAGCGCAGGTGAGACTTCACTTGCAAGCACATCTCGCATAGCCTCACGTACTCTCACATTAGCACAAGCTAAAAGCTGAATACTAAGCCTCAGATACCTTGTCAGAAGTGGCTCTTCGGAGTTTTCGGAAGAAACACGATCGATCCACCTCAGGCCTCCAAGGGCTGGTTCTTCGAGAATGATAGCTTGATCAGCGGTACAAATACCACCCAGGGATGCCAGAAAGCCAGAATAGTTTCGCCACTCAGCCAGTGCTCGTCCATCCACAATCTCAACGGTAGATGTCGAGACGTCTTTTGCAAGATGAAGCCAGCGATCGAAAGCTGTCTCCCAGGCATTCAGAATGCCTGTTGTTGGGAACTGCATACGGCGCAAAAGACCCCTTACTCGCTTCTGGAATGCCACCAATCCAGTGAATCGAAAGGCTGGGGAAGATATCTCACGGTAGACTTCAGCATTTCGAAGCACTGATGCAGGAGATTTTGCTGTTTCTACATGTTTGTCGACGATTGAGCATTCTTGGATGAATAACCCTGTGCAGGAAGTCACCAGCTGGCAAGTTGTGATACTAGCAGAACAAAGTGAAATGAGAAGAGTAGTCTCAAGCTTTGAAGACGCACTGACGACATCTGCTGCATCTTCCGGCACCTTAGCCAGTTCCTGCAAGATATTAGCAACCAGTGACTGTCAAGTGCGCAACAACATACTGGGATATTCTTGAGAAGTAGCAAACGTGCTTCCAGATAGTCTTGGAGATCGCGCAAACTCTGGTCATCCTTCTTCGAGGTGACGGACTCGCACAAAGCAAGGAGGACCTTGGAGCTTAACATTTTGGTTAGTGCTGTAAAGCTATAAAGGGTTAGATCACTTACCTTCGACTCCAAATATCATCGCGAAGTTCCTTTGTGCCGAAACGGTGGCCAGTGTCAAATTGGCGGTAAGCCTCTAGATGGCCTTTAAAGAGCCGACTTGCCACGCCAGTGGCAAGTTTCCGCACGGCTGGATTCTCAGATAAAACGCAAAGAAGGAATGACTTGAAGAAACTGTTGTTGGAACCATCTTTAGACAGGTCATCAAGCAACCGAGCTGGGGATGCATCTAGGAATTGGAGGATACTGCAGACCATTTCTGTCCTCTCGTTCCCTTGTCGGCTCGTGATGCCAACAGCCTTGGCATTCTCGGTCTAAGACTGTCAGTTGTTACCAGCATGGAAGGTGGGAGTTCCCGGCTCACCTCTAACTGAGTTCGCATAAATGGTATCGCTGCATCAAACAGCTCATGGTACCTCAGGGCGTATGGCTGTTGAGCGAAATATGAACAGCCCTGAACAGTGGCTAGCTTAAAGCTATTTGGGGCATTTGGAGCGATACACGTCTCGACGAAGCCACTGACACTTGTGTCAAGATTGAGATGGGTCAAGCTCACAAAGGCTGCAGTCATCATGTCCTGGTCAAAGAGTCCGATTTCCGACGAAGTGAGGCGGCGAAAGACAGCATCGCGAACTTCATCCTGGACGTCCAGAGCATAACTGACAAGTGCTGAATCACTCTCGACATCAAAGTGTCTGGCAGCCCGAAGCAAGGAAACTAGACAGTAAGCCGCTTGCTCGTTTCGGTTTCGCGAGGCCTTTCTTAGTCCATCAAGAAAGGATACTTTCTTCACCATGCCGCTGCTCTTTGCCTCGCGCATATTGCTCGCTACTTCAAAGACATCCGGTAAAAGAAACATTAACGTCGTTTGTAGAGGGTAGAATAGACCTTTTCGACGCCCATTATCCGTCGCAGCTTGCGCCATGTCAAAAAGCGTATCGGCTCCACCGTCGAGTCGCTTGTGAAGTTGATGAAGCTGTACAAACTCGCGTGGAAACCGGTCCAGCCATCTCATGATCAGCAACGGAGAGACTACAGCAATAGTATTCTGGTAAGGTTTTCGAAAGTGTAGGAAGCTTGAGCAAATCTCTTGTATAATTTGACCAAGCTTTGGGCCATCAACCCAGAAGAAGGAAAGCAATCGCAAGACCACGAGAGCTGCTTTCTCAGCATCCTGAAAGGATCCAGGTGTAGAAACTCCAGGCTGCGTAACAATACTAGTTCGGATAGTGTATATGACATTCCTCAGATAGTCGAAGGCAGCAGTCCAGCTAGATGTCGTGACATATTCAGTTACTGTCTTGATGTGGGTATCCATTTCCACCAATGTCTCTGCAAATTTCTCGTCGCTTGGGGGACAACTATCGGCGTCGGAAGAGACAGAAGAGCTTTCGGGGCGAGTGACGGAGACATTTCGCGTCGAGACTTGGTCAAGCAGGGTCTGGGCAGGGAGGATGCAGTTCTCAGGGATTGGTTCAAGAAGGTGCTTGAAAGCGTCGAAGAGGCGGCTCACAAGTACTTCGTCCAGCGGGGGAGGAGCCAGGCTCGGTTTTACATCTGTATCGTGTGAGAGAGAAGCCCAATGGGAAGAACAGCAGTCTGCGATGACAGCGACAATGTAGAGCTCGGAAGCCAAGATGTGGCTGGGATGGTCGGCGACGGCTGTGTACGGGCGCGCGAGGTCCTCGAGGAGAACCAGAAGGGATGCGATAACTGTTGAGATCGATGTGTTCCCCAGTTCGACTAACGTGGCTCTGGTAACATGGAGAACATCGTCTTGTTGAAGGCTCTGGCCACTGGTGCCAGCTCGATGGGGGAGCTATTAACAGGTGCCCAACGTCAGTGGCCCAGATAGGTAGGTAGGTAGTAGGCTTAAGGGGGCTGGCTGGCTGCAAGCTGCCCGGCTTCAAGGAAGCATCGTACTTACTCTGGTAGCGAGCCTGTCGACAAGGCAGCCGACGAGGCTTGCGTCGCAATTCATGATCACGACAGCATTGAGCGTGCGCAGGTTTAGTAGGTAGAGATCAAGTTGGGAGTCGCTCCTCTGAGGTGAGGCTCTGACCAAGGGTGCCAGGTCGTGCCAAACCCCGCGACAGTCCCCACAAGGGTAGCACGCATGGCCGGGGGGAGCTCGCCGTTTTCAGACATCCATCCATGCCTGCACGGATGCATGGTTTCAGAACGAAAAAATTATTCTTGGTATTATGATCAGGCAATAAAGAAGGATCTATATTAAACGAACTAGGTATATTTCGATGAGCTGCGAAGGGCCCTAGCTCTTCCAATCCTCAATGCTCCTGTTTCTTAACCTTACAAACATTGCATGTTCGCGCATTCAAATTGCACAGATCTCATGCCAGTCATCACTTACCAAGGGGGCGTGGAATATCCGTAGATGGCCAAGCATTCCAACGACAGCTCCCACCCGGCTTGGGTGTCAAGGATGCGAGCGATTCACGTTACTGGCGGGAAAAAGACTAGGTCTGGAGCTTCAATACTCTGTATTTTGTACTGACCCTCGTCGTAGTTTTCACTATTCCGAATTCCCCCGTGATATAGAGCACGTCAATTCTTACAGCCGTCGAACCATCCTAATATAATTTGTCGATATCAATCTCTAAAGCGTCGACGGTCAGTCCGTCCTTTTATTCATCATTCCTACACCAAAATTCCACAAACTACCTGTAAGACCGTCCATCTCTGTAGTGACCTCGAGAGCCATATCCCCCTGGGCCGTAACCTCCTGAACCTCGTCCTCTCTCATAGGACTGCCCACCGTAGCCCTGATGTCCAGGAGCGCCGTGGGGTGGTTGCGGCGGGCCTCTGTATTGGTTATAGCCCGAAGCACCACCATTGCGATTATCGTATGGCTGGTGATTGTAATAATGAGCTGGTGGAGGCGGGGGTGGGACTCCAATCCCGAATCCAGGGGCTCCTGGTGGTGGAGGAAAATGGCCATTTGATCTGCCATATCCTCCTTGATGCCGGTTATGCTGAGGACCTCGCGACATGCCGGGCCCATTATAGCCGCCTCGATCATGGCCTCGTCCAAAACCACCATTCCGACCTCCGCGATTAGCCTTGTTCCGGATATCCTGAACATCGCTTTGAGTGAGAGCGGGTTTTGGCAGTTGGGCCCCCCGCAGAAGCATCGACTTGTGGGTTTGTGATACTTGAGGGATATCGTAATAGACACTGCAACTGTTAGCCAGGCGGACAGTGTGGGGTGACAGACATCTTGACATACCTGACTGATCGATCGTAATCAAGATCGGGCATACTGCGCCTTTCTAGAGGATACTTTAATTCACCGTGTGGAACATATCCCTCTTTCTTCTCAACCTTGCCGGACAAACCGTCGCTCTTTTTGGGATTCAGCTTGAATTTGGAGTCTCCTTGTTTTTTCGAGTAAAACCTCGTTAACACATCGTCATATAGGCTCTCATGGCCTTCCGAGAAGATCAAAACATCTCTGCCCATTTCATTGCGTGCCGAGTCTGCTGCACTAAGTTCTGGGTATTTGGCTTGAACTGCCGCTAGAAGCCGTGGCATCTCGATAAAGGGAAGCAAAGCGATGCCTTGCCAAGCCATCTTCTTACCATTCAGGTCGATCTCAAAATCCTCCGGGTAGAAGTCTATGATCTCGCTTTCTGGGTTGAGCATGAGATCATGGAAAACTTCTGGCAATGCGTGTCGGGACGCAGCAGGCAGAACACTCATCAGCTGTTCAAATGGTTTGGAAATTCGCCCCTTCTCGAAAGAAATCTTCATCTTGGCGATGTCTCGGAAATCTGCCGCGAATGGAGCATAGTGATAGGGATAATACCACTCCCAGGATGGACAACCCTGGAAATAGTAAAGCAAGACCCAGGCAAGACCTTCCACGTAAGCTCGCGCGACCTCATGACGAAATTCGATGTCTTTAGAGTCTTTGTGGAACTTCTTCTCATAGTATCGATCAGCGTAGCCGTCCTCCCACAGGCGCACGTCATCAACGGGGCCCTCTTCTGTTGAGGCCGACGGAGTAGGTGCATTCGATGTATCAGGAGCTGAGCCATCCCCTTCCTCAAGAGTTGACGCTTTTCGCTTTCCTAGGGCTGAAGGAGATTCTTGTTCAGAGTCCGCCGGTTTCGCGTTTGACAATGACTTCTGCGATTGAAGCTGAGCTTTGAGGACGCTGGCGGCGCTCTTGTTGGCGACCTTAGCATCTGGCGCGGTGTTGCGATTCACAACCATGTCGTGGGTCAGTGCCGGCTCGTGTCGGCCAGGGTAAGATCCAATGGGTTGCAGTAGTACATTGGCAGGGTTTTCAAGGCCATTGATCTTCTTTGGATGAGCAGGTCCGCCTTGTCGTCCGCCTCGGCCATTTTGTTCGTTTTGAAGCTTTCTCCGCTTGAAGCTGGCCTCACGTCGGTCTTCCTGTTCCTTTCGCCGCTTGAAGATACCATCTTCTTGCTGTGCTAACCCGCTCAAAATGATCTGCGCTCTTTCAAGATCGATATGGCCGTCTTTGGTAACGTACCCACCCATGACTGGTAGATTATCTTTCCAAATCTTGGTCAAAGTGTCAATTCCATGCTCTCGAATTTCAAGAGCTGGAAGATGAGGTAGGAAATCATTACCGACGAAACAACACATGAAGATCCAGTCATCGACCGCGCGTTCCAAATCGAAGCGGAAGGGCAAGTTCGGGACACCCAGCTCGACCTCCAGATACTCTCGCAGCACGGCAACGTGGAGCCAGATGAAAGGTTTAAGAGCAACACCTTTGTCCTTCTCGTCATGTTCGCCGTCCTTTTTCTTTTCTTCGCCACGGCAGTTCTGGGCATCATGTCCCTTCTGACCGCAAAGCTTACAAAGACGTGCCTTCTGATCCTGAAAGAATACATCTTCGCGAAGGACCCGGAAATGAGGCTCGTGTGTCGCAAGTCCTAGCATGATAAGATCCGCATCTAGGCCGTAAATGACATGGCGAGTGTTGGGATCGTGGTCAGGGGATGCGCGCTGAGACCGAACAAAATTCATGATCTTGTGTTCTCCCTCTCCAGGGACAGTAGCATCAGAAATGATGATTTTGAGTTTTGCCCAACCGGGGTCTGTGTTAAGTTTGTACTGGCACCAGTACCTCAAACTGAGGGCGAGGATGTCCATGAATGGTGTTCCAGGGGTGATTGAGTTTGAGTCGAAAGCCTTCTTCAAGACAGTCTCTTCACTCTCGGCAGTCAGATTGCCCTGGTTTTGTTGCTTGAGGAGTTTTATAAGTTCTTGTTTATCTTTCTCCTTCTCCTGAGCTTCTTGTGCAGATCGAAATCGTCTCGACCGTTGCTGGTTCATCTTGGCTCGAGGTGCAACCCCATCTAGAACAGTTCGTTAGTATTGAGTATTTGTCTTTGGAGCGACTCAAGATGATAAGAGTGCACAAAATGGATAAGAAGACGGATACGAAACATACCAACTGCAATCATGAGAATCTTCCTGGGTCGAACCATGTTCACCACGCGATCGGTATATCTGAAGACCTCCATCATCATCTCTTCTTCATCTTTAGGGGCTGGTCGGTCTTCAGGATGGGAACAGGGATGCACGATGCCGTTCATGTCGAGGTAAAGGTTATCGAACTCTTCGCCGTTCGGGTTTGGCCGAGTAGTGTCAACAGGGATCGTGGAGCCATCTTCCATGACAAGAGGCTGATCCTCTATCACTGGTGAGATAATCTTAGGATATCTGGAAGAAAGCCATCGGAAAGCCGCCGGAATACCCATCTTGGCAACTCTGCGGAAATCGACTCCTCAAGAATCTGTCGTGATCTACCACGCGAATAGCCTCCAGGCAGAACAAGCGCAATGTGATTGCGAGACCTGAAACGCCTTTTACAGAACGTGTCGCATTGACAGTCGGAAACGAAGCGACAGCGCGGCCGAGTTGAAGCGAAAAGAAATAATCCTTTGTCGCCGTGCGTAGAAGGAGATGAAGGTTGTATGAAGGACAAAGGCTAGGTCGCTTTTTTGAGTCGCGACATGATTCTTTGGATGTTAGCTTGAACCCTTAGCCACGAAGTTCTGCAGGCGGGTGGAGCTCTGTGGCTTGGTGTGGGGCTTTCGAATTCGAATGTTGAATTATGCTTTGAACGGAATGTATGCAGCAACAGAGTCGTGATACCTGTTCGTACTCTCTCTTGACCAGCTGGCCAGAAGAGAAGGCTGTACATACCTAGTGTCGACTAATTAGGATAGCTTCCTCCGTGATCATCACCAACAAGAAAGACGATCTTGACAGTCGCCGAAAAGGTTCCATGCAACCTCTCGAATCTTATTAAGCCATATGGCATGCATTGAGGTGCCGCAACAATGTTCTCCTCTATTGCTAGCGCGCCGGCGAGACAATCGGTTGGCGAGACCATCGACGTTCTAAGCGGCCGCCTCAGTTCAGCAACTTTATTGGAAGACCGAAGAGCTGCCATTCTAGGACTTCGTAGTTTTGCCAAGGATTATCCAGCATCTGTAGCTTCGGGTGCCCTACGAAGTCTAATAGGAAGCCTAAGCAAAGACGGTGAAGACGTTGACACTGTCAAGGTGGTACTCGAGACGTTGTTGATGCTTTTTAATCCCAATGAAGATAGTCCCGAAGCTTCAGAGGAGATTGCCCTATGGCTGGCCGACGAGTTCACCCAACGCCAAGAGAACATTACTTTACTACTCGATTTCCTCGATACAAACGATTTCTATTCACGTCTATATTCTCTCCAATTGCTTGCTGCTATCCTTTCTGCACGCACAGAACGCACCGAAGAGTGTATCTTCACTGCTCCCCTCGGTATCCCACGGCTGGTCTCCGTCCTCGATGACCAACGCGACGCTATACGCAACGAAGCTATCATTCTCCTGACGTACCTCACGCCAACATCGATCGAAATACAGAAATTGGTGGCCTTCGAGAATGCTTTTGAGAGATTGTTTGCTATCATCGAAGCAGATGGAGCTTTAGGTGAAGGGGGTCACATCGTTGAGGACTGTCTAATCCTTCTGGCAAATCTCCTTCGTTCAAACAGCTCCAACCAGTCACTCTTTCGGGAGTCAGGATGCATGAACCGTCTCACGGATTTGTTAGCTCGAGTCCTCAAACCTCAAAGTGACGGGTCTGAGATCGCTTCCTGGGCAGCAGCGCAGCGGAATCGGAATGTTTACGCCTTCCTTGCTGTCATTCGGCTGTTTGTTGTCCGAGGCTCAGCAGGCACATCTTTGAATCAAACAGCAATATGGAAGCATGGTCTCGCTTACCACATTCTTCAACTGGCCTTCAGCCATCAAGCACAAACACAAATTAAAGCCGAGGTTCGACATCATGATTGCTAGCGAAAGGCCACCTCGTTGACATGATCTATAGGCACTGATTACTTGTGGAGACGTTATTCATCAAAACGCGCCTCTTCAGGAGAATTTCGCTCAGATGATGGTGCTATCTCCCATGGCAAAGACCGGTGCAGCTGACAGCCAGGCCAGCCAAGGCGACAAAGTATTCGTTATTGACGGGTTGTTGGACCTGACCTTGTGCCTACAGGACTTGCAAGAATTTGATGTGCGTTTTGCGGCGTCTGAGTGTCTCCACGCATATTTTGCTGGTCATCCAGCAGTCAAACTGCACTTCCTCGGCAGGGCCATTGAAGGACATCAATCTGGCGCTAACGAGTCTTCCAACGTCTTGACGGTCCTCTTGCAGCCTTCACCTGAGCCTTCCGATCCATATCGGCAATGGTTCGCTGGTGTTATAACTTTCCATCTTTTACATGAGAACTCTGAGGCCAAGGCAGAGGCCATGAGCCTGACCGAAGGCGATTCTGAAGATGGAGAGGAGGTTGTGACAGGCATCCAAACTCTTTCGGCACATGTAACTTCAGGGCTTCGCCGAGGTGATGACACGCGCGTTTTGATTGGATATCTCATGTTACTCTTAGGCTGGCTTTTCGAGGATCTCGATGCCGTGAACGACTTTCTTGCTGAGGGGAGCAATGTTCAAAGCTTGATTCAATCTGTTTCGCAGCCTCCCGGTATCGGTGGCGGCGAGCTTGTTCAAGGGCTTTGCACCATGCTGCTAGGCGTTGCTTATGAGTTCTCGACAAAAGACTCACCGATTCCGAGAGCCACCTTGCTCCCCATTTTAATGGCTCGCATTGGTCGGGATATGTACCTAGATCGCCTATCAAAACTTCGCAGCCACCCTTTTCTGCGTGATTTCGAGGTCTTGCCTCAAAAGCTGGATGCCTCATCTCCCGGGCGCCTACCGGACGTCTTCTTTGACAGGGCGTTTGTCGAGTTCTTCAAAGACAACTACAGTCGAATAGCACGTGCTATTGACAGAGAGCCCGGTATGGAGATTTCCGTTGTCACCAACGGTGTTCAGAAAGGTGTCTCAAGAGAACTTGTTGACTCTCTGAGGAGTCAGGTAGAAGAGAAGCAAAATACCGTGAACGAGGTCCAAAAGAAACTGGCTGTGCTTCAGGGTCAGGTCGGCCAGGAGCAGGCGGATCATCGCCGCTCGAAAGAAACCGCTGCTCTGGAAATGCAACGAGTTAAAACTGTGAATGAAGGCTTGCAAAAACATCATAGTGAAGAACTACGGTGAGTGACTTGATCATCAGTTTAGCTGAACAGGACTAAGGCAGCTGCAGGAAACTTCAAACTCAACTAGCATCCAAGGAGAATGATCAGCGCAAGCAGATCGCTCAATTGCAATCTCAATACTCGGTCAAGGAGAACGATTACCAGAAGCAACTTGCTCAAATGCGGTCACAACAAACAGCACAAGAAAGTGATCATCAAAAGCAGCTCGAGCAAGTCCGAAAGGTGGCGGAGACTGAAGCGGAGAAGATTAAGCGGCGGACGGATGCTGAAGTCGCAGATCTAAAGGCCACAATCAGCCGTCTTGAGGTTGTTCTGATGAAGGTGCGTGCTTCTTGTCACAGCCAGTATCAGCTGGTTGAGTCAGGCCCGCTAACATTGACTGCAATATAGTCCCAAAAGGAGTATAACGTACTCCAAACACAACGCAAGAACGATATAGATATGCAAAGAGAGAAGTACGAGAAGGCAATGAAACATCTTCGTGAAGACAAGGAGAAGGAGATAGAAGATCTCAAGGTACAATCCAAGGCAAGAGCGGATGAAAAGCAGGCAAACTACAAGTCTGAGTTGGAAGACCTCTGCGACAGAAAGGATGCCGAGATAGACGCACTTCGGGAAAAGAGCCAGGTCGGCTTGGAGCAGCAAAAGCTGAAGACCAGGGAGGCAGAAGAGAAGTGTCAGAGCCTCGAAAAGCAGTTGAGTGGGGGAGAGGCTGGAATTGAGGACTTGGAGGCCAGACTCAAGAAGGTACGTGGTTCTCACTTTGCGCTAGCCATGCTCAAACGACTCACATGTCTTGCAGATGGAATCAGAGTTGTCTGCTGCAAACAAAGCCAGAGACTCGGCTGAGAAGCAATTGTCAGAGTCCAAAGAAGCAGCAAAGGAAGAGGCGAGGAAGGCGAGAGCAGCGGCTGAAAAGCGGCTGTCAGAATCGAACGAAGCCAGGGAAACCACACAATCCGAACTCGATGATCTCCTGATGGTATTTGGCGACTTGGAAGAAAAAGTGGCCAAATATAAGGTAAGTCAAAGCAACTTGCACCATAGAGGGCGCCAATCTGACTGTGCTATAGGCTCGTCTGGTTGAGCTTGGCGAAACCGTATCAGATGGCGAAGACGACGATGGTGATGAAGACGATGACGACGAAGATGAAGATGACGACGAAGATGAAGACGACGACGAAGAGTCCAAAAATGGCGATAATGAGGAGGATGAGGCGGAGCAGAAACCAAAGCCCAAAAAGTAAAAGGTGAAAGATCAAGTCGCGTCTTGGCTGCAGACAGACACAGACAGACATCCAAAGTGCGATATACCCCTTACAGACATATTAAAGGCAAACGCCTCGCGGATTGCATCTCGCTGCTATCTTTACCTACCAATCCTGACCCAGAAAAAAAATTCCCCAACAGGGCATAGCCTAAGTACCTGAGGTACCTACTCTGCTTCAATTACCGTGATCCCACAAAATACTTTCTTCAGGCTACGTACCTTACATATTGGCCTGGCCGACCGGGTACTTCTCAAAATTTGTTTCCCCCCTTCAAGGCTTTTGCTGTAATATATTCTTGCAGTGAAAATGTCGGCTCACGAATCTGTTTCTGATGAGGGCGAATGGCTCGACCTGGAGTCGGATGAGGAATCAATCCCTATCACATCCTTCTTCAGCACACAGACTTTCCCCACTGTCGCCGCCATGCTCGAGGATAGCAACAAGAATCATGGTTTCGATTTTGCGGGTTGTGTGCAAAAGCTCCAACTTGACTTTCACGGTGCTGTCAAGCTCGTCAACTTTGTTCGTCATCATGTAAAGAACGGGTCCCCTCTCCCAAAGGATATCTCTGCCAAGGATCTTGAAGACGAGAAATATCTTCAGCCAGTTCTAGAGAACGATGCCCTCATCTTCTCACTGGATGAAATCTTGGAAACTATCACAAATGACCAAGTCAATGGATCCAGCGATGGAAATCTTGTTGCACGGAACAAAGAGCTTGAGGAGGAGCTCGAGAAACTCAAGACTCAGTTTGCCAGTTATCGCTTGACGGTTCAGCAGACACTCGACAAGCGATGGGGTGACGACATCGAGACGGCTCCAGCTGAGAAGAAAGATGACTCTGCCTACTATTTTGAGTCTTATGCTGCCCATGGTACTTGTCACTTGTTATCTTGGTATTTCGCTCGAGGCGTGCGTGCTGACTATGGCCAGAAATCCACGAAACCATGTTGAAGGATGCTGTGCGAACTGACGCATACCGTGACTTTATTTACAATAATAAGCACATCTTCAAAGACAAGGTAGTCCTCGATATCGGATGTGGCACTGGTAAGTCTGTTCTCCCGATTCAATAATCGATGCTAATACCTTTAAAACTAGGCATTCTGAGTATGTTTGCTGCAAAAGCGGGCGCCAAGCAAGTCATTGCTGTTGACAAATCAGACATCATTGTCAAGGCCAGGGAGAACATTTTCCACAACGGTCTATCCGACGTTATTACAACCCTCAAGGGCGCCATCGAGGATGTCAAGCTGCCTGTAGACCAAGTTGATATCATTGTCAGTGAGTGGATGGGCTACTGTCTTCTCTATGAGGCTATGCTTCCAAGCGTATTGTATGCTCGAGACCGATATCTAAAACCCGATGGTATTCTCGCGCCCAGCTCTGCCACCATCTGGATTGCCCCCGTCGCAGACCCAGAGTACGTGTCGGACCATGTCTCCTTCTGGAGAGATGTGTACGGCTTTGACATGAAGACTATGCAGGAGGGAATCTATGAGGAGGCCCGGGTCGAGGCCATGCCGCAAAGCGCTATCTGTGGCGAACCTTATCCATTCAAGGTGCTTGATCTCCATACCGTCAAGACCGAGGATCTGCAGTTTACCGCCAACTGGTCGTCAAAGCTCACCCGCGAGGTCGAGAATGTCGACGGCTTCCTTATTTGGTTCGATAACTTCTTCACCACATCCCGAAATGACCCAGTCCCCCCTGCCGAAACAGCACCGGAGACTTGGGACAAGAAAAGCCAGGGCGGCGTCGCTTTCACTACTGGGCCTTCTGGCACCGTCACACACTGGAAGCAGGGTCTTCTTCTCGCTCCCCCAGAAACCAATTCATCTGCCAAGTCACCACAGAGTCTCTCTGGGGAGATCGTTTTCGCAGCCGCTGATGACAATGCTCGAGCGTTGGTGCTCAAGGCGTCCTGGATGGATTCTGAAGGTGGATCTAGAAAGCACTCATGGCAGCTGAAGTAGAAACTACTTGTCAGCGAGAAGGCAAAGCCGATCTCGGAGAAATGGAACCTACACTGATTCCATATAGTGGATGACGCGGTTACAGGTGAGGTACATTCAGACCCTGCAGCAAGAGGTTCACAATGCTCAGGAAACCCTCACCAAGAATGAAACCCTAGCGAGGTTAGGATGGTTATTGGCATGGATGGATTGGACCACCGAAATACGTACTGAAGCAAGGATGATAAGAGGTGTCTGCGTCCGCTGCGCCACATGAATCCAGTACCATGCAAATAGACCGCCAACGGTTCGAGCCAACGTGAACGATGGGACGTTATACATGCCTTGTTAGAGGTTAACAATAGTCTCTTTCGGTGGCCTACCTAGGTAGTTCACTCACCAACAGCAACAGCAATGCCACCCGGAATCAGAGGTCGCCATCTCTTCCCAATAGCGAGTGTTCTGGTGACAGTGGCGCCTGCGAATAAAATTGCAGCACCAATGGCCCATTCCTTGACTCGGTATGGAAGCCCAGAACCTGTGACAAGTCTTGCAGTAAAGATCCATACATAAGCAGTCGGTACCTGGAAGAGATCACCAGGAATCTTATAAACACTGTTATCCGATTGCGTTAGCCAGACAGACCCTATTCCGATTGTGAGACTGTGAAGTGACAAGAAACTCACCTGGTATAAACACGGTAGATAAAAGCGCTAAGAACGGCACCAACGCTTGCACCAATGACTTGGCCCCAGAATTGAGCTTTTGGAGCAGCTCCTAGGAGGTGGCCGGTCTTTAGGTCTTGCATCAGGTCGCCAGCCTGTAGAGCGCCAGCTTCAGACTGCAGCAAGTCAGGGAATTGATCAAATAGGGTGGTGAAATACGTACCACCGCACCAGCGATCAAGTTGATCAGAACGCTAGACTTGTGAGTCTGGGGAATGATAAGGGCGAAAAACAACTGTGCAAGTTTGCTGATGCCAGACACGGGGTTCAGATCCGTCTCGCCCAATGCCCTGACTCCCATGATGCTTAGCACTAGTGCCATAAGGACAGCAATGGTTGTGGCATATAGCGGCACAAGGCCACCAAAGACCATGTGGATGGTGAGTATGCAGAGAGCGATCGAAGCAAGAAGGCCGATTGTTACCATGCGGCCACCAATTCGCTGATGTGGAGGAGCATCCTCTTCTTCATCTCCTTCCACAAAGGCATGTTCATCATTTTGATCTCGTTGTGGAGTAGGCCTAGTTTCATCGTTAAGAAGCGGCGAATACTCATGGCTCGGATGTTTCCATAAGCCAGAGATGCCATGTTCCTGCACTCTGTGTAGTAGGGAGAAGACTGGCTCAGCAACGTTGTGGCTGGTAAAGATCCCACGGAGAGTAACGTAAGCGAGACTGACAATTGCATCCGCCAGCATAATAGCCAGCGAGATCCAGATAATCCATCCCTTGCTACCATGCTCCCAATCATCTACGTCTCCAGGCGCCCATCCCCGAGATTTGGCCAGCGGACTTAGAATTCCCCAGCCTACAGCGGCACCGAGCAGCATATGCAGCGTCGTTTCTGTGCCCATGATGATTCCCTGGCCGATGTAGGCGAAACTGGGGTTGAATGTCCATAGCCATGTATGAGCTGCGGCAGATCCAAATATGGGTAAGTTGCGCAGGATAGGGAAAAAATAGGTGGCCAAAGTATAAAGTCCAGAGCTACCGAAACATAGAAGCAATAGTTTGATGTTAGCTGCCCAATCTCCCTTGTCCGATATTTCATGGTCAAGACTCTCATTCTGCTGATGCTCTTGATCTGTAGCAGCTGAGCCAATGGTGTCTGGTTGAAGAGACTCATCACGGGGCACAAGACTTGCAAAGCCGCCTTTGGCAGCAGCGTCGAGCTCGTCTTTTGTAGACTGTCGGCCTTGGCCATGCAAGACCGAGATCAAGACAGCCGTGCTGAATCCACTGGGAAATTTGAGGCGTTCTCGGATGATGACCTGCTTGCGTCTGATTGTCATCAGTAAGATTGAAGCAAAAAGAGCCCGTACATATTTTGGCTTACAGGGGAACGGCAAAAACGACACCAAAGTAGCAAAGTCCCAGAGACCAGACTATAAGCTGCCAAGTGCTCAGATTGATCGGCCCTTGCTCATCATGAGCTAAAAGATAGTTCAATGCGGGAATCTATCTGCTTGGTTAGAACACTGCAATAGATGGATGAGCCTTTGCGGTCGACCTACAACGCCAACGAAACCGCATCCAAGTGGCATAATGGCCATGCCACAAGCTACGCTCTGAAGCAGTACGTTCTCAACCGGAGAAAATGGAAATCTCAAGTGCGGAGCAAGAAGCCTGAAAATGCCAAACCCCATGAGACTCGCAGGCATTGACATAATAGACACCCATCCTGTCTGCAAGCCAAAGTACATATTTGAGAAGCAGATGATGGTGCCGACAGCGAGACCAGCCACGACGCCTCGCAGCGTGAAGCTTCGCCCTGGAATCGCGCGTGTCGCCATTTTTGCTAAAGAATGGTAGGCGATGTTTAGAGACGCGTTGATCGATCGCCGTGAAGTGAGATATCTTAGTGCCTAGGTACCTAGGTACCTGCCTGCTTCCGTCTGGGTGACAAAGCGATTCAACCCCACATTCCGATATCCCGGGATCCATGCCATGGCGACACTAATAGGTAGGGAGGTACCCAGGTAGTACGGAGAACTGGATATGATATCAATTAGCAAGCAAATCGCCATTCAAGTAGAGGTGCTTTGATTGCCACTGGACTATTATTAACTACCTGTGCTTGCTTTTGCGTTTGTAGTGCCATCTCAACTAAACAACTATTTCCCAGCCTCAACTCCAAGCCATGAACTCACAGGGTCTTATATAAGCCTATCATCATCTCGTCCGATACCCTCGATAAACAATCGCATTAAAACCCGAAACTATCTAGAAGAGAGCCAGCGTCTGGCTCCTCAAACGTTGTCGGCGGTGGTTTGACCGTCTTTTTGTTCTCCCGATGGGAGTCAAAGTGCAGAGTTGGTGATGGTAGATCAGCAACAACCAACGAGCTTCTCCGGCGAAGCAGTTTGAGAGGATTGACCTCTCCACCAAGACCAGTTGCCCCCGGCGACTTCTGGAACTCCCAATTACGTACTGTTTTGCAGTCAGCGCACGTGTATACGGACTTACGGCCTTGAACATACCTATATCCAATCCTAGGAGATCGCAACCCATTCGGTCATACAGCTTGGCGCTGTGCAGCACAAACTCCCACTCGACTTTCGGGGTAATTTTAGATGCTCCTCTCAAAGTCTGTAGTGTTTGGTGGCGTAGGTGCGAGTAAAGAACGACCAGGGCTGGGTCGTCAGTCAAAAATAGCCGAGACTTGATGTCGGGCGAACAAGGCGTTTCCAGGAGCGTGTAGACCGGTGTCTGCCAGCCAAGTCAGTTTAAGTTCATACATGGTACATCACAGGCTCAACACTTACAATAAGTGCTCGTACTGCCACATCCTTGCGGCCAAGCATCCAGAATGCCCAGGCAGCCAGCCAACGGTTACCTTCTTGGGCCGCGAGTGGAAGTACTGTATCTTGAAGGAGTCGACGAAGAACGGGGCCGTCGTCGCCTTCGTAGACACGAGAAATCGTGATGGCTAGTTGCATATCTTTCAGCTGATTCAGGCAAACCTGAACAGCATCGTGGAGGTGGTCGGCGAGAAGGAAGAATGCAGCAGCATACTCTGTTCACAATCAGTCAGTTTTCGTCTATGCCGGTGTTCCAAAAAGTCTTACCGAATCGCCGCCTACTAAGTAGGGCATAGGCGTTCTTAAGGGCTGCCGATCTCCATTTAGGATCCTCAAAATTGTTTGCCAACAAGCGTTGAGTCGCCACTTGTTCCTTGTTCCAGTTTGCCATTCTCCATAGACCTTGAAGGACAGTCTTCTTCCGGAGCGCCAGGTAGTAAAGACTGCAGTCAACTGGGTTCTTGACCTCATTCTTTGTGTACTCGTTTCTAGCGATTAATTCGAACTGAGCTTTCTGCAGAACGTTAGCTTCGGTAACAGGTTCATGAACCTCGAGTGCCAAATACCAATGCGATGGGGTCTGTGAGCCACATGAACAAGCCGCTCTCACGGGCATGCTCCCACAGCATATTGCCATGGTTCTGCCGCGATACAAAATCAACCAGGATATCCTGGCTGTTGGAGTGGAACGCCCAATTGATTTCACGCCATGAGAGGTGCATCTCATTAGTGCGTCCTTTGCGGAGGGCATGTTGACGGAACAACAACATGAATCGGGCGCCGTTCTCGTCCATCGATCGCCGGTGTCGCTCAACAAGGGCAACACATTCAACAATATCAGCCAGTTGGATCTGTTCGTGTCCGGAGAGTTGTGCGATGTCGATCTTGAGTAGCTTTTCATTGATCGATACTGCAGTTTGCTCAGTGAATATGTCTTCATCATCAGTTTCGTCAGGGTGGTGGTCTCCATTCAGGTAGGCGCCAGGAGACTTGTCAACGGCCAATGTGTGACTTTGCTAGGCAGTTGTGTTAATAAGGTTGGTAACCCTCTTCAAATTCTAGCATTCACTCACCTCAGGCATAAAAAACTCGCTCAGGTCCATCCCCAGGTAGTCATCTAGCGTCTCGCCTTGAATGTGGTATTTCAATGTCTTGTGCAAAGCCACCAAGACGCGCCGAACAAGTGTGGCTTTCCCTGACAGGATGCATTGCATGAGGAACTGCGGATGAAAGACTGGTAGAGGGCCGTTGAATCTTTGAACAACCTGGAACAGGTCCAATTTGCCATCTTTGCGGAGAGGAAGACGCAGATCCGTCTTCATCGACTCGGAGATACCGACGTGCCTGTCCTGCACGAACATCTGGTTACCTGCACCAATAACCAAATGACCATCGCCCAGCCAGGTCGAGTCTCCAATTGGGTGAGGAGTGAGTTCCCGGATGCTGATCTCGCGAATTTGTGCCCAAGCTGGGCCCTTATTGAGGTAATCAAACCGCATCTGGGAAAGGAGGATGACTCGATAAGGGAAACCAACGGCAAGGATAGACTGGGCATCAGGGGTGGACGTCCAGTCCAGATCTTGTACCACCTGGTGTTCATGGAAATTATTCTCATATTCAAGTCGGGCACCTCCAATGTCCCAGATTGTGAGTTGCGATCGCGATGAGTTCACCAGGGCAGCCTTCTTCAATGTGCTTCCACTGACTAGTGCTGGCTCGGAAACTCCTGTTTCTGTGGTACACGTCGATAGCCATCCCACGCTGCGCTGTTCCGGGTCAACTCGCGCAGTCCAGAAGTCCACACGTCCTGTGTGCGTGTAAGATATGGCTACATCGCGAGCGAAGATATCGAGAAAGCCCGAGACAATAGGTTGCGAGCCAGCAGGATCAACGGGAAGCACATACGCCAGGTTGTCTATGTCTTTTAGTTCGAAGCGGCATAATTCCTTGATATTAGCACCAGCTGTTGTTTTTGGATCATCAAAGTACCGAGGTAGCTGAACCTCCCACACAACACCATGTCCCTCGGACGTAATTGTCGCGATATGGGCAACAGTATAATTTTTGACATCTGACCGAGGCAGAATGATGAGGCAAAGCGGTTTTCCAGACACCCGGTAGTCACATTGAGAAAGAGCAGTAGCTCGACTTGTCCTACAATCCCAAAGTGAAATTGTCTCATGGCGAAGGAAAACCACGAAGCGCCCCTTTCTGAGGACGCATATCCGATGGATGTGGCCCTTCTCTGGGATGACGCTCCCGCGTGTCAGAGTCAGACCTGAATTGTCTCTTGGGCTCAAAAGATGCTTCCATACAATACTCTCGCCATCTCGTGTCCGTGAGACTACCGCTCGTCCACTGAAGTTTCGAACAATCTTAGTAATGGAAGCCGAATGTCCAGACCAAATGGTTTGCAAGGCTAGGCGCCGATCGTTGGTCATGGGATCAAATAGATCGGCAACGCTTCCAGTGAACACGCCTATCCTTCCGTCAAATGCATGCAACATAAAGTGGACTTTACCACTCTCCTTGTCACAATATGCCTGTATTTCAGTATGGGGCGTATCTTGAACTGGCAGAAAGTTACCAAGAAGCTCGAAATGAACATCCTTGACCTGTGCCACTTTGAAGAGCGTAGGTGAATTTGCAGTACTACTGCCGACATTCTCGAGAGCCCATGCGCACATGATTCCTTTTCCATCTAGAGCTATGCAGATTTCCGGATTTTTGGTTGCGACTGCGACTAAATGATCGAGAGCAACAGGGTCGTCAGTATTCGAATCGTCAGACATTCGCGCCTGTACCGCTTGTTCCACCGAGGCCGTAAAGTCTCGTCCGTCGAGAACCAGGGCGAAGCGCACATCTAAACCATTCGGGTTCTCTTGTGACGGCGCACAAACATCTACCTGACCCCATAATTGCCAATGCTTTCCATCGGGCGTGTCGGTCGGGGTCCATATCCGGATGCATTTGTCGAGACATATGGTATACAGAACATTGTCGGAGGCCTGTTCCACGTGGAATGGCCTGCGCCACCGCACAGATGTTATAATATTCGGGTGTCGAAGGTATGTAAGATCGAATCGGACTTCGTCGGCACCGAAATTGAGTCTGCGCCATACCTTGATTAAGTGGTCATGATGGCCAGCCGAGGCGATGTATCTTGAGTCGTATGACAGCAAGGCATGCTTAGCGGTGCTCGGTAGTTTCTTTTGCCAGAGACACCTCGGTTCGGTTTTGGTATCGAAAAGGGACAGGTGTTGTGTGGCTAGTAGAAGCTCTTCGGAGCTGCCCCAAGATAATGTACATGGCACGCCGTCGGGGTTCGGATAGGGAATATCAAAGGTCGATTCTAGGGCCCACTGACAAATCTGTGAGCTCATGTCCTTGACAATCTTCTTGAGGTCGGGAATTGTCACCTTCAAAGCGTCTTCGCGCGACCCGAATGGCTTATACACACGAACTTCGGCCAATGTGCAGGTAGCAATCTTTCCTGTCGCTTCGTCGAATGCGATAGCTTCTAGCAGTTGTTCACCCTCATCGTAGACCGTTTGTAGAATGCCGCGCGATCCTTCTAGGATCGCGAAAGCGCTGCCTGTGATGTATACCTATGCAGCATCCCCTCGTCAACTGAGTTCGGAGCTCAGGAGTCTAGCTTGGCACTTACATTGATGTGTCGGGAGTCCCAATAACCCGAGGCTAGCCCTTGGAGCCTCGAGCGCGGGTTGCCCGGCAAGACGGCCTTCATGCTAATAAGGAGAATAACCGGCGCGCATCTCTGGGGAATTATGATGACGCTATGCTTGAGCGCAAAGGAGAGAAGTCGGGCAGCTTGACGACGTGGTAAGGTCAGTAGCTAATGGAAGGTACCTAAGGCAGGTCACCACAGTCGATGCAATAAACGGAGCACCCCCAGCGTGATTGGAGGTGACGTGACCTCCCGTCCCCAAACTAATACAATACCTTAACCCCACCCCTGCTCATGCACAAGAACCTATGACGATAAATAAATGCCACCCTAGAGATCCTTACAAAACGACACATCCAGACGATATTTTGGCCATTGAGATGGCGATTATGATGCTAACACACCCCAAGATTAGAGATGTCACCCACACCTCGTTAGGAAGATACTGTACTTGGCCATACATACAGTAACTATCGTTGAGAGAAGAGCATACACGTGCTTGAATGCAGGGGACATGTCACCTACCATCAATCTGTACGATTCATTACCACCTCTCGACATGAGGTCCTCAGGATACTTGCTTCTATGTATGTATCTACGCAAGTAAGCTCTTGCAAATGAACAGCGCTCCTTCGGGGTCAGCAAATATCATGAATATTGTTTGTCCAACGCCATCGGCGCAGTGCCGTTATGCATTAACATATAGTACTAACAGAAAGGGGTATCCTTTTTATCAAACAAGTCATCCAACGTTAAAAAAACAAATCCATATCATCCATAGCCAACCCTATTCTTTATTTCCAACCGCTAGAGCCAGTTTCACACATGTTCCTCCCTCATGTATACCAACAGCCACACTTATCGACAGAATTATTGGTTTGTATTCACACGTCCACGCAATTGGTCGTTTCTTGGCGCTCCCAGTGGCCGAGTTCGTGGTGTAGCTGAGAATGGTCTCGGTGACTGGATACGTACAGATCTTGTTGCTGGCGTCAACTTGGTAGTTTGTCGTGGAAGTCCAACCCGTGAGGCAGATGGCCTTGCGCCAACGGATTTGCTGTTCAACGCTGGGGAACTCGGCTCCGGGGAAGAGGGTTGTGGCCCAACGGGATGTCCATTGGAAGGTCTGAACCCAAAAGATCTCGTTCTAGTCAGTGGCCGCCGGGAGGGTTCAGGTCGGCCAGGGCCTGCAGATTCAGATATTCCCACCAGTCTCGGTATTTCTGGTGCCACCTGTGGGAGTTCGAATCTTGCTGTTCGAGAATGATGTTGCGTTGTTCTCTTCACAAGATCTTGATCAAACTCGGCGTCACGTCCCGGGGTATCTCGCCCAAGATGCGAGGGCACGGGCGCTCTCGGGGTTGTTGATGGGAGAGTTGGAAACTGTCCAGGTCCTCGGGAGGCAGGCCTCAAAGACGGCGAGGCTGGTAACTCAGCATCATCTTCGTCGCCGGCCAGCGAAAACGCCCCGTCGTTCTCATCCGCCTCTCGAAGCGGCGCCATCGATCCCGGCGGCAATATGGTAGACATGGAGAACGGCTGTCCGGTCCATCTAGTTGGTGTCTCAAGTGGTGTACTAGGGTAATCATAGCCCCGGTCATTGCGACTGGCCATCGACCGCCTGCCAGACATCGCTCTCCAGCTCCCGCGTGGCCACGCAGCTGGCACTGAGTGCGGCTGTGGGCGAGATCCAGGCGGCATGGGTCGGATGTTATCGTCGCGTTGACGCCAATATTGCAAGATGCGGTTGCGCCTCTCGCGTTCGTGTTTCTTTCGAACTTCGATTGCCGTATGACCCTGACCACTTTGCTGCAGCGACGCAATTGACCAAGACTTGAGGGATTGACGTTGTTTGTCCGCTGCCCAAAGTTGCCAAGCTTCTGTATCCTGCCGCTCAAGATCGGCTGTGTACACCTTCCAGGCTTCTAGCCATTCCTCTGCATGGCGCAACTTTGCTTCTTGCATACACCTTTGATCTGAATCCGCTTGGCGCTTCCAAGCATCAATAACCAGTATGACCTGCTGCGATTCTTTCTGGGCTGGCAGTTCTCGCACCAATTCACCTTGTGCCCGATCCTCGATAGCTAACGCTCTCCACCGATCAATGGCAGCAAAGAAGTTGCGTTTCTTCCGAGCAGAGGAGACCTGGGTATACCTAGCCATCAGATACCTCTTTACATACTGCTTGTCTTGATCCATACGGTTCTTGATCGTTCGATCAAATACTCGCAACATTGTAGTGGCCCCGAGATAAAGTCGAGCTCGGTCTTCCAAGCGTGTCATATGTGATGAATCACGTTGAAATCGCCGGAATCTTCCCAGAACCTTGATCGTGGCTTGTTCCTCATAGTATCCCGCTGATCTTTGGCTCATGTCTGCATCCTGTTCAGCGCATTGGAACCATCGGTCGAATATTCGTTCAACTTGAAGAAATTCGCGTCTCCATTGGAAGGCCTGGGCTCTTGCCCTTAGGTTCCATTCGCTAAAAGCAAAATTTGCCTTCTCAATCATTGCTTGCTGGCGATACTGGGCTGCCCTTCGACTTATCGCAACCTGGTCCCACCATTCCCGCATGTAGGCAAATGAGTGTTGAATGTCTCCGATCCGTCTGGTCGTGTTATATAGCTGACGTTCCCTTTCGGCATAGTCCTGCCATCGATGAATGGCGTCCACTTGAAGCCGTAGACTGGCTTGTGTTCGTATGGCTCGACTCAGCGCCTCCTCACGAGCAGCCTGTGATAGCCACTTTGAGACGGCTCCTGTTCTTCTACGTGAAGCTGTCATCTGGCGGCCTAGATGTTCGAGCCGGTGGCAAGACCAACGGTCTAGAACTCGCTGGAATTTCTTCAGCTCATAACCCCGAGCAGCTGCTCTTGCAGTAGCTTGTAGATTGTTCCCCTGGGCCATAATACGTTGCCACTTCTTCACAACAACGGCTGCCCTCATGTGATCGGTGGTAGGTTCACGGAGCGCAGGGGCTTGACTCCAGGATCGAAAATAGCGGAACCGTATCATATGTCGTCTTGCAACAGCATCTCGTTCAAGGCGACGTGCAGTGCGATCAGCCCAGTGGTTGAAGACTTTGCTTGCGAGGTAGATCTCACGAGCTCTGCTGGCCCGCTTGAGAAGCCGACTGTGTTCTCTTTCTGAATCTATCTCCTGGTCAGGTGTGGAAGGGCCTCCTTCGGCGAATGGTTGTTGATTGGAGGCTGTGTTTCCAGAACACTCTTGGGGGGCAGAATGATGGACGATTGTGCCCTCGTTATTAGTTACCGTGTTAGATCGAGCGGCTATTGTTGGGGAATGGGCTTCATGTATGGGTTGAATGTGCGCATGGTGGGACGGTGCCTCTTCCAATTCCTCGACTCTCTCAGGTGGGTCCTCAACTGGGGTTTGAGGTTCGTCAATATCGTGTTGCGAGGGCTCATCCACATGCTCAGTTTGAGGTACATTTCCATGTATCAAAGAAGTCGTAGACCGGATGGCATTGCTGAGAACAGAAAGAGGTCGATGCATAAATGATTGAGGAGAGATTGGACCTGAGCGTACATCAATTGGTTCCTTGACAGAACTCTGAGTGTGTGACTCAACTCCATTGACTTGATGAGATGTTATTTGGGACGTTACTGTTTGATGTCCTGTGACAGGCGGTCGGTCTTCGAAAGGATGAGGTTGAGCCTCAAACTCTCTAACATCAGCAGAAGCTTCTTCGGGAATGCTTGCAAAGGAAGGTATCCGTTGTGCAGGCTGTGCTCGGCGGCTCGCGACCAGGGATCGCCAGCGGTTCATGGCAGAAGACACTACGGCCCTTCGTACTTCCTCGTATGCGCCATCTTCTTCGTCGGTTTCGTAATATTCCAATTCATCTTGCTGAGGAGGTTTTGATTCTGATGGAGAGACTGGCGGTGAAGGCGAAGGTGAGGATGGTGATTGTGGAACTCTCACTCCAGTTGTAGGATGGCCGTTTTGTTGGCCTTTTTGTGGAGTTGTTGTCTGTCGCAAGACCGCATGGTTTTGGCGACTCGATGAAGATACTGCAGGGGATGTAGAAGTCGAGGTACGAAGCGATACATCAGTATTATCTCCAAACTCTAAAACAATTCCCATTCGATTGAGGATAGTTTGGAACTTATCAAGTAGGCTGCCTTCGCCTCGCTCACCGCCCACCCGGAAAACGAAAGTCGACAGGTGGTGATCTGAATCGGGGTCAATTCCATAAGTTGGGAGTACAGCATCGTATGCCTTGAAGAGCGCAGCAGCGGGAAGAGGTTTCGGTTCAGGAGCTGAGTCGAGTAATTCCTGGGCAGCGACCACTACGGCGTGCAACACAGCGATGTCTAGGCATTTCGGTCAATATCAGGCCGAAAATGTGTCGCATGGATGATACGGACCTTCGTTGGAGTAGTAGGGGTCCTGTGAGGGTGCCCGACTGGCATTGCTTGAGCGGCCATCGTCCGACGGTGAGACCGCTCTCTGCGCAGCCGGCGACATCGATGCTGCTGGTGAAGTCGCATTTGAGCCCTGGCGTGAGAAATCGGAGGACATGGACGGAAAATTATTGGCGAGTTGCCCACATCCGTCATTGATCCATAGTTAGGATGTCGGTGTGCAGTGAAGCGCGAGCAGTTTTGCTGATCTGTTTGTTTGTTTGGTAATGGATGTAGGTTGCGAAAAGTAAACTTGGAATTGGTGTGTTTGGCGCCTGTGCGATATCAGTTCGAGAAAGGGCGAGATGGAATATCAACAAGGGCGAGGCCGGCGACGCTATCAAACAACTGCACAATCGTATTCGACAAGGGGGTGATAGGTAGGTAGTATCCAAACAAAGAGCAATCCGAGATCCAGCAGAAAACACACGCGAATTTGCGCGGTCGCGATGCCAACCAGACAATAGAGCTTGACCTGTAAAGTGGGTGGCTGGTGGCTGGTGCGCACACGCCCCATTGAGGCTTACGAGCCGTACCGTGTTAGTTACCTATCTTGATAATCATTTGATACTGTATTGGCATCCAATTACTCTGTACTGAGTGCCATTTTCAACAACTGTAGCTAGAAGGGCCTAGATCTTTGCACATCTCAACACTTCGCAAAGCCAACATGAATCAACAAAGAACTCGTCCAATTCAAAAGTTTGCCAAAGCCGCCTCTCAATGCTCTGTAGAGGTATGCAATTTCATCTCTGTTCACATCAAACCCTAATACTCTCTGACAGGCCACGGCTTATGGCAAGTGTATTGTTGCCGACTACAACGCTGTCTATAAAGATAAGTGTGCCAAAGAGTTCATGAAACTCAAGGATTGTTATCTGGTATGATGAATATTTTTTTTTTTTGCCCCTTCTCTATGGCGACATGCTGACATTTCCCCCAAAGGTAGCATCCAAGAAAGCATGACGCACTTGTTTATAGAGCCGGCATAAATATTAAACTCATAATCCATCATTTTTCATTCATCTTCTCTACACGATTCTAAATCTGAGAAATCTACAGCTTTAGTAGTCTCAACAGGAATGTTGCCTGCTGAACTTCTTGTTCTTCCTCTGCAATAAGACCTTCAGTTTGAGGTTCAGTTCCAGCCTCCTCTAGGGGCCGGCGTAAGGCCTTCTCGAACGCAGGAGTCTGTGATTTGAACGCACCAGACAAACCAACATCTTCCGGGTCTGCAATTACTTTGTACTCCATCTTGATATCGTCTGTTGGCACCAGACCTGCCTTCTTTCGAAGGCGTTGCACACGGTTGATGATCTCACGGCCCAAGCCCTCCGCTGCCAGCTCGGGGTGGATCTCCGCGTCCAGAATGATGAGGACGTCGCTATCAGTGTTGATCTCCAAGTTCTTTGACGAATCATCCTCCTTGATACCTCGGCGCACCACCAAATCGCCCTCTTCCAGGCGAATGCCGTCAACGAGGATGTGCTTGTCACGGACATAATCCTGAACTTGCTCACTGGTAAGAAGAGGAAGACCCTTCTTGACACGGGCCATATCCTTCTTGAGCTTCTTTCCAAGGACAGGCCAGTCAGCAGTGACGCTGTACTGGACGTTGTATTTCGCTTCGTCGCTGGAGAGGACGAGATCCCGCACGTTCAGCTCTTCGCTGATATACTTCTCAAGAGACTTGACATCCTCGAGATATTGGGGATCGGAGTGAATGACCACAAGGGTTTTGAGAGGCTGCTTCAGTCCGATGGTGCGGCGTTCACGCGATACACGAGCAAGCTCTATGACACGTTGCATACGACCGACACGTCGCTCAACCTCTTGGTCGAATAACTCCTCGCGGACATCGGGGAATGGCAGGAAGTGCACGCTTCGGGGGTCGTCACCCTGAAGCTCCTTGGGAATGTGGGGTAGGAGCTTGAGGTAGATATTGTCAGTGAGGAAAGGCGTGAAAGGTGCCAGTCCACGGCACAAAGTGAACAGCACCTCGAAGAGGGTGTTCAGGGCGTGAAGGGTGTCGTCAAGGCCGTTCTCGCCCTTGAGTCGCTTTCGGTTGAATCGAATGTACCAGTTTGTTGTGTTGTCAATAAGACCTAGAAGCCTGGGAACAACCGTGTATAACCTGTAGGCTGTGAAGGGTTAGATTAGCAATACTCACGGAAGTTAGGAGGGGGGGGCTCACAGTTCATCTCGACGTTCACAAAGGCGAGGAGAGATTGAGTGGCAGCCAAAGCCCACCTGTCCATGACATTGCTGTTGCTAGATTCGAGTTTGGGGTCCCAGATGAAATCAACACCTTCAACCTTTTTGAGGAGGGCAACCTGGCCCTCGAAGAACTTATAACTGTTCCACAGCGGCAAAAGAACTTTCTGGACGACCTCCTTGACACCAGACTCCTTGAACCGGAGTGGCTCGGCTCGTACGACAGGTGAGTTGATGAGGTAAAGTCGAAGAGCATCAGAGCCATACTTGGACATGACAATAGAAGGATCAGGATAGTTCTTGAGTCGTTTCGACATCTTCTTGCCATCCTCTGCAAGCACGATGCCGTTGACCACACAGTTCTGGAATGGCGACTTACCAAACAGGTGAGTACCCAACACTGTCAGAGTGTAGAACCATCCGCGGGTCTGATCCAAGCCTTCAGCGATGAAGTCTCCGGGGAAAGACTGGTTGAACTTCTCGACATTTTCGAAGGGATAGTGTTGACTGGCATAGGGCATGCTTCCAGACTCGAACCAGCAATCGAATACTTCTTCGATACGCTTCAGTTGCCCCTTGCCCATCTTGCTGGGAATAGTGATGTGATCAACCTTATCACGGTGGAGATCAGAAAGGTCACCCTCATATCCACTCAGATCCCGGAGTTCTTGGACACTTCCGACGCACACTCTCTCTTCCAGATCATCACTGACCCACAGAGGGATGGGAGTGCCCCAATAACGGTTTCGGCTAACATTCCAATCGCGAGCGTTGGCGATCCAGCTAGCAAATCGCTTTTCCTTGACAAAGGATGGAACCCAGTGAGAGTCCTCGATGTTCTTGAGCATATCGGGAACAATGTTGGGAATACGAATGAACCAGGAGGGGACGGCCCTATAAATAAGGGGGGTATCAGAGCGAGGACACATGGGGTATGAATGCTTGAGTTGGGACTCGTTGGCGATGCGGCCGGCGTTCTTGAGGTGCTTGATGATGTGCTTATCAGCTTCCTTGACATGCATGCCCTTGAAATCGGAAACTCGGTCGGTGAAGTGGCCGGTGTCGTTGACGGGGTCAGGAGGTGGTCGCTTCTCGGTAATGATGCCTGCAGCAACAGCGACGTTGTAATCGTCTTCACCAAAGGCCGGCGCCTGATGAACAATGCCCACACCACTGTCATCTGTAACATAGGTTGCGTTCAGAACCCTGAAAGCAACATCCTTGAAGTCCTCGTAAAAATAGTCAAATGGGGGCGTGTATTTCCATCCCAGCATGTCCTTACCGAGGACCTTTCCAAGCTTCTTGAACTTAGCCTTCTTGGGGTCCTTGTACAGGGTTCCAAGGAGCTTCTCAAGAAGAATGAAAGTCTTTCCCGTCTTCTCGTCCAAAATTTTGACGTACTCAAAGTCGGGGTGAGCAGCAAGACCGAGATGCGATGGCAGTGTCCAGGGAGTGGTTGTCCAGGCAAGCAGGTTGACTTCAGGATCGTCAACAAGTGGGAATGTAACGACAACCGCAGGGTCGGTGACATCTTGGTAGTTTTGGTTGGCCTCGAAATTGCTCAGGGCAGTCGTGAGCACAGTAGAATAGGGCATAACTCGGTGGCCCTGGTAAACCTGGTCCTTATCGAACAGCTGCTTGAACACCCACCACTCGGACTCCATGAACTTGGGGTCCATGGTCTGTTAGGAAAGGTGTTAGTAGTCTGGAGTGGCTTCGTGGATGATAAGATTCTTTACCTTGTAATCATTGTCGAAATCGATCCAACGTCCCAGTCGCTCGATAGTGTGTCGCCATTCGGTGGCATAGCGCATGACAATAGACCGGCACTCTTCGTTGTACTTGGCGATACCGAGTTCCATGACAGCCGCCTTACCAGAAATTCCCAGCTTTTTGTCGATCTCGTGCTCAATGGGAAGGCCGTGTGTATCCCAGCCAAAGCGACGCTCAACATGAAAGCCCTTCATTGACCAGTAGCGAGGGATGACATCTTTGATGGTAGAGGCGAGAAGATGCCCGTAATGGGGCAGACCTGTCGCGAAAGGAGGTCCGTCGTAGAAGGTATAGCGAGGGCGGCCTTCAGACAGTTCTACCTGTCGAAGAAACGCATTGATCTCGCGCCATCTTTCGATGATGGCCTCCTCTTCTTTGGGAAAATCGATCGACATGGTGACTGATAATAATGATTAGTCAAGGAATTTGAACGGAGGAGTGAGAAATCAGAGAAGGAGCAGGGACGTGTGCTTTAATAATGAGAGCATCAGAGACTGACTCACTGAACAGCCTCGAAAGTCGAGAAATCGTTGATGGAGGGGCAGATTTGAGAAAAGGACCTCGCGATGGTGGGTGAGTCAAGGGCGACGGGATTGGAGGTGGGGTAAAATGTGTGCCCCGCGTCTGGTTGTGCTAGGTACCTACCTGAGGTATTTGGAGGGGTTCCGCTCGCACCTGAAGTCCGTTGCATACGGTGAGAGAGTAGGTTGACAAAATAGGTAAGATGTCTAATTATGTCATGAGAAGTTGGTGGTAGAATATTGAGTAAGTTTTACCTCATTTTGTTAACTTATTTTGTCACTTCTGATTTCTACTATCCCTCCCCTCTAACCTCGACTAAGGTATATTTGCAACTCGTTCTAATTCTATGGCCGGTGAAGCAGCCCAGAGCGTAGTTGAAGCGGACATGCATGCCCTTATAGAGTGGTCACAGAAATTCGATTTCTGATCAATCTTTGGACTTGGAATGGTGTATCAGAGGACTGGATTGATGGCCCGTTTATTTAAGTAGAGGAGTTGAGCACAGGTACTGACCGGGCGTCCATATGGTGCCAGAAATGCGGCACTACGCCCCCCACTACCTACCTAGGTATGGATGCCTGGACTGGCGGGGCCTTGCCCAGGTTTCTCTCCGGGGCGCTGTTCGATCCTCTGTGCTGAAACCTGGAACCCATGGAAACACTAGCCCATAGGTACCTAGGTATGTACCTACCTAGACTACCTAGGTACCTATCGATAACAACAAGCCTGACGTCGCAAGACCGTTCGACAGTTGCATACCAGCAACTCACTTTACACTAACACCGCTTCGATTGGTGACAGGTTCTTGCTTGTGTCGCTGCAAGACTTCTACATTTTTTGCTCAATATATTCGCTGTATAACGTCGAGTTATGTCTTTCCTGTTTGGAAGAGCCCGGACACGCACAGTCGCCGATCTACCCAAGCAAGCGCGCGAACATGTCTTGAAGCTTGAAGGGCCACAAGGCCCGTCCAAGGTAGCAGCCATATCACCTCGATTCAAAGCCCAACACTGACTCCGAAAGGCTGAGGAACTTGCTCGAGTTTTGAGCCAAATGAAGACTATCCTACAGGGCACACCTGGTATGCTTGTTCTTCATATTTTTTGTGAGCCCCTGATCGTATGGCTAAGACATCTTGCAAGAGGCCGACACCTCCCCAGAACAGATCTTACAGCTGGTGACTGGTCTTATCGACGAAGATCTCCTCCACCTTCTTGCGGTCAACCTATTTCGCCTCCCTTTCGAGTCACGAAAAGATACACAAGTTATATTCTCCTACGTCTTCCGCTTCCGCCCCGCCACCGCCGCCCCCAAGAGCGATCCTCTTGCTCTATCATACGTTGTATGTAACCGCCCTCAAGTTCTAGTTGAGCTATGTCGCGGATATGACCACAAAGAGAGCGCCACGCCAGCGGGTTCTGTTCTGCGAGAACTGCTAAAGAACGAGGCAGCAGCCGCAATCATTCTATACGACGATGGAGACGAGCCGGGTTCAAGTTCCAAGGGCCTAAATGCCATTGATCGTGACCGACCTCAAAGTGGAAGAGGCGTATTCTGGAGATTCTTCGACTGGGTTGATAAGAGCTCCTTCGAGGTGGCAGCAGATGCTTTCACCACATTCAGAGTGAGCTATGATTACCATATCTTAATGCTTGCATGCACTAATTATCATATAGGAACTCCTGACACGCCACAAAGATCTCGTACCAAGATACTTGTCGGCAAACTTTGACCTCTTCTTCGACAAATACAACAACATCTTGGTTCAATCTAACAGCTATGTGACCAAGCGTCAATCCATAAAGCTCCTTGGTGAGATCTTGCTTGATCGCTCCAATTATAGCGTCATGACTGCCTATGTTGATCGTGGGGAGCACCTCAAGATTTGCATGAACCTGCTACGCGATGATAGGAAAATGGTTCAGTACGAGGGCTTCCACGTATTCAAGGTCTTTGTTGCCAACCCGCACAAGTCTATTGCCGTTCAGAAAATCCTCCTCATGAATCGCGATAAGCTTCTGACCTTCCTCTCTCATTTCCTCGAGGATCGGACGGATGACGAGCAATTCATCGACGAGAGAGAATTCTTGATCAAGCAAATTCGCAACATGCCACCAGTCCCCGTCCCTCCTCAACGGTAACTACCTACATGTTGTTGTACTCCCTTACTGCGGTTAAATCTTTTCTCGCTATACCATTTTGCACTCATGTGGCGTTCTCACTGCTTTCTCACGCGACAGGGACTTATGAGACCAGAGAGCATCGCTCTCTTTGCATCACGATGGCATTGTCTGATATGCCACTTCGTCTTATTTTAACCCTACAGTATCTTAAATCCTCCTGACAGTGTCGTTGATTGCACCAGGACACGCATGTCATTCTACCGATCTTGGTTCATGATATTATTATACAAAAAAGACGCTCCCAACGCCCCTCGTTCCCTGTGTACAGTCAACTGAACATGACACAAACTCTGTAACTCCTAATGCTGCATCGATATCGCCATCCCGCCGTGTCAACGGTATTCAGGTGCACGCTTAACGTTGCTTTGAAAGCAAGACGTTGACACTCTCGCGAGCATTCTGGGTAGCCCAAACGCTATCTTTTCCACCACGGCGCCACTCATCACCCGATGCATGTTCTCCACCTCCCCTTGGTGCCTCTCCCATAATCACCTCGAGGTCTCTCTTTTGAGAGCTGAGCCAGTGTTTGATGAAATTAGTAGGGTCCTTGCCAAGGGACTGGAAGAAGGAATGTTTGGCCTTCGAGACGGCGATGGCCTGGATAACCCGAGCAAGCTGGTCGTCAAGTCCAGTCACCTCCTTGAGCATCGCAATGTACTGCGGGTTATTGAGCAGAGGTAGTAGCGAGTCACGCAGGGGGTCTTCAACTGGAACCTGAATGTCATAGATCGTAGGCTGGGGGTCTTTGTGGAATTCTTCATCGACTCGGATGGTGTATTGCAGGCGAATGGGCTCAAGAGGTCGCAGGTGCTGTTGCACATACTCGTTGAGGAGAGGGATGTGTCCTATGTCGCCCTGCCTTATAACCTGTATGCATGTGTTAACGCTTTATCACGAATAGACTTGCATTGACCTGACCAACCTTCTTGAGGGGTTCGTTGCATCGGAAATTCCGCTTCTCCTCATCTTCCTGAAGTCCAAGCAGCTTGATGTACTCCCAGAGACCCATCACCGCCTCCTGATGAGTGGCATCCTTCATGTCAACAACATCGGCGAGCTCAGGGCTGAGCTGGTATCTCTCAGGGGTCTCCTGGCGGAATAGGTTGATGGTAATGTTCTGGTTTTCGTCTCCCTTTCTCGAGAACGTCAACTCGTCGAAATCGGCGGCATCAGGAAGGTTAGCAGCAGTTTGGTTTCGGGCTGGTGCATCAGGCTTCTTCCATTCGACTGTCTGTTCGGAGCCTGTTCGAAATCGGGATCGGTCGAGGTCAACTGTCAAAGATTTGAAAAAGTGCGAGAATCGAGGTTTCTCTGGTGTCTTGGCCTTTGGGGCGGACTCGTCCGTCTCCTTTCCTTCCTCTACGACTGATTCTTGACCCTTAGGCTGCTCCGTCTGCTCGTCTTCGTCGTCGAGCAGGCGGCCTTCGATCTTGACTCGGTACGACGCCTCCGTGGTGGAGTCAAAGTCGAACGAATCGGGGTTCAACCCGTCGCTCTGCCAGGCCTGCTCCTCGACCGTGTTGCTGATCCAAACTCGCAGCGTTTTGTATCTCTAGGTCGTGATTTAGCTCATGTCTCCTGACCAGTGTCTCGCGTGCATGTTGAACAAACCTTGGATCCACGGCTGGTGTAATCGACTATGTCCAGGCGCTTTCGCGTAATGGTAGCATCGAGTCGGCGCTCAATATCCCGCAGATCTTTGTATCTTTGAACACCGTCTGTATCAATAATGCTATCCTCCACTCCTTCAGGGATGTTTTTATCAGTCGGCTTTCGACTACGTCGCTTAGCAAGTTCACTAGCATGAGCCTGGGCCTGTTGTTGCTGAGCGAGTTGTGCTTGAGTGAGAGGGACCGAGGGGTGAGGCCCTGAGGACATCATAGGACCTGTGAAAATGTCCATGTTAGCAGATAGGTAGATGGGAGGGTTGGGTTGCGCAAATGAGGGTCAGAACACACCAATTCCACCACGTCGCTGGTTCGCCGCATGAGGCGACCGTTGCGGAACCTGTTGCGCATAAGCGCGATACTGAGGCTGCATTTTACCGAGGATTTCAAAGTCTTGTGTTGGGGTTCGGTAGGCGTCGGCTGGTGGAATTTGGTTGATCGTGTCGCGTCGCATCGCATAAACTACGTCGCGAGAATATGGCAGCTCCCCTAGGTTAGTCATCTGGTCACGTGGTCATGCTGAAATTAACAGTGCCCAAGTACATACCTTGCTTGGTACCTACCTACTGGTAGGTAGTAGTTAAGTAGTAGGTATCTACTAGGTAGGTAATCTTCTTTGTAAGTGAATATCATATTATATCTAAGGAAAAGATGATGTCTCTGAACGGTACCGGTCATCAACCAGTTCCGCAGCTCTTGATAGGGCTTCCTAGGCCTGATCGAAGGCTGGATGGCATGTCTCCATGCATCAGCTCTTCATGGATCAGGAAGCCTCAGGACTGTGAGCGCCCCAGCTCTCATCTTTGAACTATATTTCCGCATCTACAGCCATTACAGTGGTCACTAGCCTTTCCCTTGAACGGAACCCATACATATAGGTCGGCATAGCTGTCAGAAACAGATGGAGTTGATCCAGTGCTGCAGCTCTGAACCCGCTTTGTTCACCAACCACTCAACCACTTCGCATCGAGTACACCTGACTCGAAGATGCTGTATCTTCACACTTGTCCTCCAGTCACGACTCTGCCGCTGTCGTCCCCCCAACACTAAACACGAGAACATACAGAACACCAGTAAACCTGCTCTCTGACACTTGTATGAACCTATCTGATAGCACGAATTGAGCTTCTTCAAATCTGGAAGCTTTGGTTTTTGGGGCTCATCAAACAGGAGCCATTTCGCGGCTGTGCCCATCCTTCCATCAACGCTCAAAACAAAATGCACCCCATAAAAATGCATTGCAGTCCGCTCAGATGAATAAAACCCCGTTATTAAGACGCCGCGCTCTCGATGCCATGAACGTACTGAATGTGATCGATGAGAGGCAAAATTTCCGAAGGATTCGACTATTTTAATCCACAACTCGGCAACAACCGAGCTTCTTCGCACGCTTTCTCGGTTGAAGGACCCTCAGAATGCCGAGCCCAGTCCATTCCTCGACTGTCTCTTGCTGAAACGATTGCGTTTTGGCGCAGGATCTTCGGTGTTCACCTGGTTCTTACTCAGATGGTTCCGTCCCTGTCGGTCACCCATGCCGAAGCCCTCAGAGTAGTTTCCTGGCCCTCCCAGCGTACTCGATGGGCTTGAGACTTGAGACGACATGTCGGCAAATCCGCTATCACCGCCGTAAGAAGTGGTCATGTTTTGAGAGAGCGCCATGTCTCTTGCCCTCTCGAGGCATTCGATCCAATCAGCGGCAGCAGAGCCCCCTTCTGGGGGGGTAGATGAAGACTTGGCCTCTTCGAAAGTATAGTGATGACCTCCCTGCAGGCAATGATCAGTATACTGGTCAGAAGATAACGAATAACCCAATGAGAATTGCTTACCGTATTAACACACCAGACTGTTTGGCCCTTAGCGTCCACTTGTGTCTTCCAGGTGCAATCTGAACCGAGGAGGGACAGCTCTTGCTTTGCTCTCTTTTCCTCCCCACCAGCTGGGGCGAGCACAATTCGTCCACTTGATGTGATCATGACCAGGCGCTGACGCTTCTTGGTAGTGCTTCCGATAAAGAAACGAGACAACTTCTTATGTCCTTCTCCTGGTTCTTTTCCGTGGGGGCTTGAAGGCAAAGGCGTCGAGACGACCATGAGGTCGCCCAGCTTGAGAATGCGCTCGTTATTCTTAGTCAAAACAGGCGACCATTCAATGTCAAGCTGCGTGGGAGGGGGGAGTTCTGTTATTATTCTAGATGGCCTGTTACTTCCGTTGGAAGGGGTCGCCTGGGGTGGAGGAGGTGGCCTTGTGTTTGGCGAGCTGGAAAACCCGTTAAGCTGGATCACCTGAGGTTCTTGCGGGGGTGGTATGTATGGGCGTAGACGCGGTGCCTTGCTCCTCCAGAGTCCTTTTCCGAACGGATGTCCGTCGAAAAACTCGTGATTCTTGATGTGCTCAACGGTAAGTCGTCTAGCTGGTTCAAGAACCAAGCAGCGCTCCACGAGGTCTCGAGCCGCTGGCGGAAAGCCAGGAGGGAATTCGTATTCGAGGTTTACGATCTTCTGAAATGTGAGGTATTCGCTGCCTCCCTTGAAGGGGGGTCGGCCAGCCAAAAGCTGATATACAATGCAGCCGAATGCCCACAAGTCGCTGGCCTTACAGGCGTTCTTATGTGTAAGAAGCTCAGGGCTCACATATTCAGCGGTGCCAACAAATGATGCTGCACGGCTGTCGTCGTCCTTTGCTGGATCTGGTGCGCCACTGGCTGAGGCGGTTGATGGATCTTCGCGAGGATCTTTGAGTAATTTAGCAGTTCCAAAATCCGTAATCTTGACGTGCATCTGATCATCCAGCAACACATTTTCCGGCTTCAAATCTCGGTGGATAACACCTCGCGAATGCATATAATCAATGGCGTCGAGGATTTGAGCACTATAAAACCTGGTGCATTCAATGTCGAAAGTGCCCGTCTTCTTCAAGACGCCCAGAAGCTCTCCACCATTGCATAGGTCGAGAACGTAGTAGAGTGATGTCTCGTCCTGAAATGTATAGTATAACCGGACAATACCAGGGTGTTCGGTAAGTCGGTTTAGTGTGTTCTTCTCGATATTGACATACTTGATCTTCTTCTCCTTGATGATATGTCTCTTTTCGAGCACCTTCACGGCATATTCTTTGAGAGTTTGGCGATCGGTCGCCATGTAGACTGTACTATAGGAGCCCTCTCCAAGAACTCGCCCGAAGGAAAAATCGCGGACGCCCTTTTTGACCTGGCGGACAACGGTACGTCCATTTGCATCAACTTCTCGACGAACTCCCACAGCCGCTCCACGTTCTTGCCAGTCTTCTCTGCTGGTGGGAACAGGCGCGTCACCAGCATAAGGCTGGTTCTGCTGTGGTCCGCCGGGACCGGATGCGTAGCCAACTCCCATACCTCTTGAGCTCCTCCGGGGTGGTAATGGGCTGCCGCCGGACATTAAACCAGAAACTGGTCGGCTTGAGTTGTTGAAGCGATGAGGGTCTCGTCGACTGGACTCTCTCACGGGGAAGGGGGGGTTGGAGCTAGGTTCGGGTGCGTTGGACATTCCGTAAACAGAGGACCTCGACGCCTCAACGTGAGGGGATGGCTGAGAAGGACCTGCGGGTGGGCTTGGTTCGGGAGTGAGTTCGGATGGTTGAGCGGATGGAGTAAGTCGAGGATCGTTGAGTGAGGTATCGACGCCGGCATCTATAGGGTCGAGACGGATAGCATCGTAGGATGAGGGTGTGGTGGATGTGGTTGTCGGTTGAGGTGTAGACGGGAGGGCGGATGTTGATGTGGAAGCAGAGACGGACGTATTCTGAGTCGTCAAGTCGGGCCCAGAAGGAGAGGTTGAAGATGTGTTAACAGCTTCAGCAGCATCATCGGGGTTGGCGATGCGCAGTCCGCCCAGGGCCTGAGAAAGGCTCAGGTCCCCATTCATGGTGGGCGATGGAGAAGCCTGGGGCAGATGCTCAGGGGAAGTGGGCAGGCTCAAGCTCGACTCGCACGGGGAAAAGAAACGCGAGTCGTGAGCAAGGGACGGTCGGCCACTGGCGGCGGCGTGGACCGTGGAGCATCACCGGTGTTGAACTGAGCAGTCCAGAAGGGGGATTGATGAGGTCGGGTTGAGAAGTTGGCAATAAATTAAAGGCCTGGTTGTTGTGCTGCGTTGCGTTGCGTTGCTTTGGTGGTGGTAGCAGTGGTAGTGCTGTAACAAAACTAATAACCTAGGTAGCCAGCAATTGCTTGGCCGGTTCGCTCAGTGCAGTAGGTTGGTAGTGGAGATAATAGGTGACAGTATCCGTACCTAGGTGAGTAAGGTACGAGGCCGGGCCCCAGTCCAGATTACGAGAGTCCAGAGAAGCGAAAGACGCCTTAGGCCGCCGCCAACCTTGTCGCTTTGCTGGGATGATGAAAAGGTAAAAGGAGAGCTGGAGCCCCCAGCGGTTGTTGTTGTTTTTTCTGCAAGGTGCCTACCTATTTACCAACCTGGGTTGTCTGATATTTTGGTGAGAGAAGCACCAGCCACCAGTGAAGTACTCAGGTAGTCCAAATGTCAGTCCTGAACAGAGCACTCTCCTAATAGTCACTGCTGCAAAAACCGCCGGCCCGCAATCTAAGCAAGATTAGTTTCATATAATTGTATTGCCAATGCCAATAACTTAGAGATAGATCGCGGGTGGCATTCACTTTATAGCTAGTTAACGAGTTGGTTTGGGTGCGTGTCGGCAGTAACGTAAGCCGCAAATGTTCATATGTCATCTATGCAGTCTACCTGTCTATCATGGCGCTAAAAATGTTCAACATGATGGGCAAGCTCACCAGTGAAGTGGTTCTCACTCAAACGGCTACTGTAATCAGAACATTTCATCTCTCTAGACGGGCAGCGTAAGGCTTGTGGGGCCAACATCTGTTAAGGAATACCCAAAGTTATAGATAAAATTTGAGTAGTATTTGAGTAGTTCTTATGATGCTAGAGATATCCAGGATCTCTGACTCTGTACGGCTCAAGAGTCGTGATGCCCAAAATAGATTTACACAACACGCAGGATACGTACGGGCGCGCATGGTTCTGTCTGTGCTCTAGTGCTCAGCCTGTTTCAAGGCCAACTAATCCAGCTGCCAGGCTGCACTCTTTGTTCATTTACATGCAGCAAATTCAATCATTCATGCTGAATGCCTTTATGGAGACCTTGGAGATTTCTTAAGTTGGAATTCTTGGCTACTAGTCTACCAACTAGTCAACGATAACCATGCCATTGCTTCTGGTGGCGGTTAGGTTAGTGTGTCTCTCGACTTGAGTTTCGTAAGTATTGCTGAATGCCACGCGTTGAAATCGCATGCTCGATCACGACAACATCATGGGAATTTCATATTGGTACGGTTTTCTTCATGCAAAATATACAATTCCTTCTTGTTCGCCTATGATATCACTGCCCTCACTTGGTTCCTCCGAGGCGGCGCAGCACCTCGTATCAACCAGCAAGCACGCATATCCGCGATATATCTGGAAATCAAGGATCTCGTGATGGCTAGCCGCGTAATGGGTATGAGCTTGTCGGATCATGTATACAGGCAAATATTGTTGATTCATTCATTGGGTCTTGATGGGTCTCCATTGGGGCTTAGATGCTGAGCCAGTCAAATATCAACATATAACCATGATAAGGCGAGCGCTGCTTTAAGGCCAATGAAAACCACTACACTCGTAAGTCGAATGACCTAGAACTACAGCTCGACAAATTTGAAGACGGGAGATTCCCTAGGTTCTCTTAGGATCACACCAACTAGAAATTTCTCATCCCTAAGGTAGACTACCAGGTGGATCAGAAAATAATAGGCACACTGGGAAGATTGCTAGCCTAATATCTATTAAAGAATACCTAAACCTATACTAAAATTTAGGTAAACTTTATGTAGTTCTTATCTAATATAGTTGAAGAAGGTGTAAAGTGTGCTGGTTATTCTCTGACCCACCTGACTACCTATCATGGTTGGTTAGTTCAGTCCATCTTACCCTAGGTAGAGAAAAGTTGCGTTGAAGGAAGTTGCTCCTCCTTATAGCAAGGTATTGTGCTAGTCACCATGTTGAGGAGCGAAAACCATGGGAAGTTAAGTTTGAGTAAATTCGTAATGACCTCCATAATAGGAGGAATAGGTAGGCTATGGGCCACTTCATCCCGTAAACATCAGCGAAGTTGGGTTGAACCCTTACGATGTTTCGACTTCAACCTACAATTATCACGATATCTTCACGTGAACTCAATGACGCCGAGCGTCGCAGCCGTTACAGAAAACATCTTGTAAATCGTCAACAGGTCATCAAGGGGCGCCATGGTCTCACACAGCTTGATCAAGAAGCCATCATCGAACATGATCTCAATACACGAATAGCAACACCAACTACCGACTCGACTGCTGGACAAGATACGCTGCCTTTATCAGATGAAAATGAGACAGATGATGAAGGAGAAATAGATGTGCCAGCCCCGTCGCTAGATTACGGCACCATCGCTTCTAACGAGCCCATCCTGTACGTGGATGTTGATCGTGGCACCAGCCACTTGCCTCAACAACTAGAGCAGCATCAACATATTTTGCGCGAGCGGCAAAGCCTACGTGAGTCAATGGGCCAGTAGAACATTATAAGACGGAAAACGAGCCCGACATTAACAGACTCGTAGACGCCGAGGAAGACACAGATATTCGCCCCTTGCCCATTCGCACACAACCTCGCAACAACGTCCATGAACGTCGTGAGCCAGATGGGGATGACATCAATGCCACGCATCATATTCTGACAGAAGCTGTAAGTTATGCCTTACCAACTGGATGGCCCAACCCGCCAGTATTACTACTTGACATATCTCCGATCGAGGCATATGGATTACATGGAATTTCTCACTCATACTTGGAGAAAAGGAGACTGATGGCAGTCAGGTCGGTACATCGCCGCACGATTCGGAAGAAGAATTCACCGATGTCCAGTCACAAAACTCTAGAGAACTTGCGAACTTTCCCAGAGAAGCTGCGATATTGACCTCTTCAATTGGTCAAGAGTTGAGCCCTACGACACCCCGGAGGCGTTTACCCGTGTATAGTGACCGCCTGCCTATTCAGCAACAACCTCAGACTCCAAGACAACTACCAGAAGCTCGTCACCAAAGTCGTTTCGATGGAGCCTACACGGCGCCGGTTCGAGGACGACGGCTGAGAGTCGTGGAAGACGATGCGCCGGTCACGGTACGGAGAAGGCGTGCCGGACGCAATGCTAGTCCAGCAGGGTTGAGAACTCCAGGGTTTCAGGGTTTGTACGGAGGCAGTGAGAATGCCGAGGATGGGTGATTTGCCGACATACGTTGTGATGTCAGGTGGTCCATATATCATCTGCAAATGCAAGGAGGATGAGGATCAGTCTGCTAATTCAAGATGGATAAAGCATGATATTACGGCAACTGCTGGCTTGCTGATAAAGGATGCTGTTCACAAACAATTTGCTAAGGGGATCGGGATAACAATCAATCAACTACCTTAGGAGCATTCCTCGACTTGCTGGTCTCCATGAAACTACCTAGGTAGGTAATTGTGATGGGTGATAGCCCCATTATGATTTGGGTAGGGTACTGTCCTCCCTCACAGACACAGGCCGAATTTTCTGTTGCTCCGGCTCCGGATACCTCCAGCTCCATCCCTCCATCCCTCCAGCCTTTTACGGCAACAAAAATTCCAGCCAACGCAAAACTTTTGTTCGGATGTGCCTGGCTAAGATAGGTTGGTAGGTACCTCAGGCACCCGCTTCCTAACCAAAGGCCCGCTCGTTCCATTTGCTTCTGGTATGGTACGGTACGTACATAGAAACGGGCTCGGAACTACAAACTTCCCATGATGGAACATCAGAAACAAAACTGACTCGGGCTGGGCGGAAGCCGCGTGGATCTTCTGAGGATTTTCTCGGAACAAGATTGGTCAATGTCTAGCTGCGGATCAGAAGTAAAAAACTTGGTTGGACTGGGCTCGGCTCTGAGTGCTCAGAGTGGCACGGGGCAACTCAGAGCAAGTCAAAACGTTGGCCACCCAACCAGATAAAGGCTCAAGACATGCTCGAGACCCGCCCAGACGCCATACCCCTTACGGTCTTGAGACCCCTAACAATTACGCAATCCAGAAGGGGTCAAGCGCGAATTAGAGCTGACCATTAAACAGTACGTACCTGATGCTGTGAGGTGCACTTAGCTCCAAGCTAGACCACATTTAGGGCCGGGAGGTTTGCGATAAGCTGATGGCGTGCATACCGTATGCGTACTGCTTGGCACGGACCCCAGCTGCAGCTTGCCGAATCTGCTACAAGCTATCGATAGTCTGTTGGGACGTTTTCGGGCGGACGGATATCTGCTCTGGGTACTGTATGGCGGAGTTCGCCGTTTGCGAGACTAACACACAGTGTCAACTCTCATAGCTGTTAGAGATCGGAGTGAGGCTGCATGGGTTAATAGCACCTCAACCTGGGGTAAAAGAGCCACTCACACTCACGCCCCTTCTTCGTCTCTTCCTTTCCTCTCACAGGACCCGACAGTACAGTCCCCTCGCATTCTTTTATAGCTTTTAATCCTTCTCCTTCCTTTCATATATTTTCCTCCTTTCCTCCCTCCTTCACACATTCCACCTTAGGACGTACATCCATACATACATAACCACTTCAACAGTCCTTCTCTATTAGTTGAGCCTCTCTCATCACGATTTTTCTCAACTACCTGCCTACCTACACCCACCCACCCACCTATCCACCCTCACCTACCGTGTACTCTCATCCTCGTGCCTCGTGCTGGCCAACCCTACCGCCTCTCACTCTTTACTCTTCCATCACACCTCATCAGGCTTCATCTCGCCGACGCTTCTTTTCAACCGTCGTCTAAGCGTCCTCGTCTCGGGTCGAGGGATAGATGGTTTGTGACAACGCTGACTACTAACCTTTCAAACACTTGCAGTTTCTCCCACCACAGAACAGAATACGCTTTTCACAATGTCGTACTTCAGCTCTCAGTTCTCTCCCTCTCCCGTCCTTACCATGTCTCCCCAACATGCCCACCAGTCTATGGGCATGGCAAGCTTCGGACGCCACACACCACCTCGATTTGCACCTATGCCAAGCCAGTTTGCAGCTGTTCAGCCTGTTCGACCTTCCGCAGCTGGTAGAAAGCGTTCCCGGGACGAGGCCTCTGAAAACCTTGAGCCTGATATCAAGTCCCTGCCCGTCGAAGAGCCTGAAGAGGAATGGATCTACGGCCCCGGCATGACCCTGATCAAGAAGAGCACCCGCTACGTCACAGATGCCAGCAGCCAATCTGGCACCTGGGTCGAGGAGAAGAAGGCTGCTGAAGAAGCCGCTATCAAGGAAGCGCGCTCCCTCGTCAGAAACCCCAAGTTGCAGCGCGTTTCACCCACTTTGCCAAGCGCACCTGCAGTCAGCACCTCTCCCCTCAAGTCTGAAGTCAAGCCTACCATTGAAGGCCCCATTGTCGACACCTTCACCCTGCACCTCGGCATTGGCTGGAGAAGAATCAGTGAACAAGAGCACATCCAAGCAGCTGCTCGTGGCTGGGCTCGCTACATCGAGAACCACTTCCCTGTTTCCAATGCTCGAATCCTCCTTGAGAGCAATGGCCTCCAGTCATACCTCGTCGAAACTAATGAGGGCTTCTTCCTTTTTGCCGAGAATCTCCGTCAAGGCCAGCTTGTCAGCCAGACCGCAGAGGGCGCACTCCGAAACCTTCAATGCTCTCCACCTATCTTTGATGGAATGGAGGTTCTTTCAGCAGCCGAGTCTCGACCATCCAACGCAGTCTCTGATATGGACATGAGAATGGACTAGGGAAACCTCGTCCGGGAACATCTCTTTTTTCTTCAACTGCATATTATCATTTGCTATTTACGGAGTTACGTGTTTGCCATGCTTAAGGATTGGGAATGGGACTGGGAAAGGAGCCTTGGGATCGATGGGAAAGGCCACCAAGAGCGAATGCCATAGACTCGGACAGCCATGGCTCGATATCATTTTGAATGCAATTTACATCATTGAACAACGAACTTGATCATGATCATGTCTTAACTCTGTGACACTCATGGTTAGTTAATGCATCGAACAATTCTTAGCTAATTGTGCAAATTGTGCAGTGCGTCCGTGCAGTGCTAAGCGGAGAAAAGTTTCCGCTAACGAACAAGAACGCGCTGACCTGACCCTGGGCGTGATTTTCGCGAGCAAGCCAACCTGACGCGACAACCCATGACCCATGCATGCTGTGATAAAGAGTTTCCAGAAACAAGCATCCTCGGTGTTGCATTGGAAAGGGCCGGCCAGAACCCAAGAGTCAATCTAATTAGCTTAAGATAAATTTCTCTGCCCTCATAGCCTGAGCCTGAGCCTGACTCGCTGGCCTATCTATGCATATAGATACATTGGATAACAAACCATAACGCATTGTGCCGCTAATGCAGACAAACAGTCTCATCAAGTACAGTAAAAGATAGCCAATGCAATCGTTGAAATGGCTATTCCTGTGTAAAGTATCTCTTACTGGGCCACGCACAACCAGACCAATCACGCACCGAGAAAAAAGGGGTTTCTCATGCTGCTCAGTCTAATTGATATTGAACAGCGAATCGGACAGGTTGGAATGGGACTTGTGTTTTCTTGCATGGATGTCTATCGTAACATAAGAAGTTTTGAATGGACGCACAACATGCATGACAAGGTATCAAAGTGTAAATTCTTCGCTTTATACGAGAAGGGGACACTCGAAAAGGACAATAGTTAGAGCATCGTTTGATGAATGACAATTTCGTTCTACCTAAGGGAAAAGTACTGCACATATTATTCTTTCTTTACCAGAAGATTTGGCTCTAAGATGAATCACATTATGGCTAAACGTGGATGCTTTATATATTATACTATTGAACAACTATGCACTTATGAGACCTTTTCTTCGTCATTATTTGCTTCTATGCATTTTACGATTTGAAATGCCTACCTACCTACTACCGTAATCTAAATAGAGCGGGGTCTTATTACTCACTCTGTCTACCCTCCCTAGCAAACATGAAATGCACCATTTCAGAAAGCACACATTAATTACCTTGCTGAAACCTTCAGTATTCGCTCGATACGACTGAGCTCGGCTCTTATTACCCATTTAATTGCTACGTACTGCTTTTACGTTCTTCATATCGTTTAACATGGAAGCCTATCCGAACTGGTTCTGGTTCAGGGGAAGCATGCCCCCAACCTCCCTCAGTTGAGTTGAGTTCGGCCAAGGTACCTTGCCAAGATTCAGATAAGCCAAGAACTGCTAGTACCCGATAAGAGCAGGAACTCTAGCAGCGTCTCAGGTACCCGATTTATAGGACTATCGCCCAGGATACAGAAATACATGGCCGGCACCCCAAATGTCGAGTTACACCAACTGTCGGAACCTCTAGCCAGCCCATCCGTCATCCAGTTACGTATGGATGGTAACTTGTCGACAACATCACCATTTCTGCGCCGTATCCCAATAGAGTACCTATGTTCGCTCTCTTCGTTGGGCATCAGAACCAGAGCCAGAATCAGATTGAGACTATCCAACTGTCGTATCGTTTGTGGCACCTGCATCCGTACGCCTGGGGACCCCTTCCATTCATTGTCTAATTGATCAATCCATCGCATCGCATCATCAACCATGTCAAGCGCAAATCAATTCTTTCTCCTCGCCGACCACATTAAGCTCTCGCTTTTAGAGCGCCAGCGAGCAAAGAACCTTAATCTTGAAGACGGCGATTCGCAAGATGGTCACATCTCTCGATCTTTTGACCAGTTCCGTGATGGCCTGACCAGTCTTCGTGAGGAGGAGCAGCGGTTGACCTTTGCCGGTGAGACGACGTATGTCTAAATCAACACATGAATAAATATACTGCCATATCTATAAAAGACTAACATTACTACACAGTGCCGCTACAAACCTCACAGAGTCCATCACATCACTTCAAAAGCAACTCGACGACCTCACAACTCAATTCCAAGGCCGGCCCTCCTCCTCAACCGCCGAAACCCTCACCCATCCCAACTCTGAAGAGCTCGCCGACGATTTCGAACACGCAACCTCCACATCCCCTGTCTCACGAAAGCCAAAGACCGTCCGCTTCAGCGACACTCCCTCTTCACCATCCGCCGAGCTCTTTGGCCCTTACCGAGATGATCCCTCCGACAGCGCCGGCTATCGAGATGAGGCCCAGGGCATGGACAACCAACAGATTCACGAATACCACGCACAGATTCTCGAGCAACAAGATGAACAGCTTGATCGCCTCGGCGAGTCTATCGGACGCCAGCGTGAGCTTAGCATGCAAATCGGTGATGAGCTCGATAGCCACGTCGCTATGCTCGACGAAGTTGAGGCTGTTACTGATCGCCACCAGAGCCGGTTAGACCGCGCAAGCAGAATGCTTGGAAAGGTTGCTCGAGGAGCAAGCGAGAACAAGCAAATGACCACTATCGTGGTTCTCATCATTATTCTTGTCCTCCTCATTGCCATCCTGAAATAGTCCATATACTTACTTGTCATCCGTCTCAAAAGAAACAGCGGGCGTAGCGCATCGGTTGGAGTTTTCGGAGTCATGGGTTTGGGCGTTGTTCAAGGAGTCTGCTTCACATGTCGACAATGTTCTTTAGTTCCTTCCAACAGCAAACGGGTGGCTTCTCCGTGATATATTTTCCGTGCACGCACACGGAGCGGCTCTCTGCGAAACTCAATACAAATAGACGACCAGTTTAGGTATCTCGTCTTATCATATTGTCATTGTCACCCGAAAGCTGTTGATTCTCGACATCACTAGCAGTCTAGACGGTCTTCCTCAGGAACAGATCAATCTTGAACAGGGACAGAAACAGTTCATCGGATAACCTCTCCTTCTTTGTCAATGCCATCAAGCCCCTCCAGAATATCGCTTCCTCCTAGAATGCCGGTGGCGCCTACGGTCACGCCTCGTTCCCGTGACCAGACTTCATGAAATTTTATGCTCTTATCGCTCGATGCAACAATAATGCATCCTTCCTTGCCCCCTGCTGGTGCGTTTGGATCACCGGAGGTTGGCCCTCGAGGATAAGGGATGGCATACAAGGCTCGTAGATCGTCTTCCCAAGGAATCGCTGCAACCTGTTTGCATTCTGGCCAGCTGAAAACGCTGACACGATAGGGGTGTTCTGGCGAAGCGTAACCAAACGTGGCCGCAATCTCTCTGCGGGTTGTATTCCAGATAAGTGAGGTTACTTGGGCTGATACTGATATCGTTGCAAGAGCTGCTCCGGACGGCGTATGAAAGAAGTGGATGCACTTGTCATTGGAGCCACCTCCTGTTGCAACCAACTCCCGCCTCCAGGGGCAGAAAGCAATGGCTTTCACAGCAGCATCGTGGCTCCAATGATGTTTTGCAATAGCAGGGCCAAGATACCGGACGGTGTCAGTTGCAGCTAGAAGTGGCTGTAGCTGTGCTCTGAACGCCCTCGCAGGTCCATCGTCATCTGCGTCGGCATCCAAAAGCCGTGTAACTCTTGTCTCAATGCCGCCATACACGCTGCCCGCCTCTATGCGTCCTCGGTACCCGTTTCCCCTAAGCGATGGCTCGACCCGTCGTCCAGAAACTTGATCAGCATCGAAAAGACAGCAGAGATTGTCGTTGCCTCCCGAAGCGAATAGACGACCATCATATGACCATGCAAGGCCACATACTTGCTGACAGTGAATATTGCTGATCTTGGCTACCAACGATACCGCACCGGGCCATGTGTCCCGTGTGACTTCCCAGCCTATTGGCCATTCGACAACGTAGTAGTAGATGTTGCCCATCTCGTCACCAACCACCAAGTCCTCAGTCAGAACCTCAACCTCTGGATTGTGGGGATTCTTGGATGGCCGCAGAGTACAAGTCGGACGCCAGCTGACGCAAGAAACGGGAAACGCCTGGCGGACCTCGAATCGCGGCAGTGTATCAAAGAGAGAATGGAAAAGCACACTACCGTCCGAGTGTCCGATTCCAACCACAGCTTTGCCTCCCGGGGTTGAAGAAAAGGCAACCGACGTCAACTAAGTGTCGGAATGGGTACCGTGAAGTAATTGGACACCCCGAAACTCGGACCAGGCATAGAGGAGATTCCCAAGGCAAACAACAAGGGTTTGGGCCGTATATGAGTAGGCTAACGGTGAGCAGTAGAAGTCGTCCTTGAGGTTTGGGGCATCAAGCACTCTGAAGTCTGTCAGTTCTCTTCTCTCTCTATGTTCGGACTCGCCTACCTGAATGGAGCAGCTGGGAGAAGGCGCCTCTTTGCTGGTCTCAGAGGAACTGTCGCTAATTAGCCGTGAGCTGAAAACATGAATGGAATAAACTTGCATGTCCATTCCTCTTTGTTAGCCCATTGATATCCATTCCAACTTGTCTGGCTAAATTCCGTATGAAGACCGTGTGGTCTCGGGCATCGAGGGATTTGCTGACCCTGTGCAAACTCGAGGACTTTTCGAACCTGATCAATATTGAGGGCCGAAGCGATGCGGCCTTCATGCTTCTCCTTCTCAACTGACGTGCTGACGAGACTTTCTTGGAAGAGGGTGGGAAACACACGAGCATTGGTCCCACGTCTGACGAGATGCCCCTGTCCATCATCGGTAGCGATTGCACTGGGCGCAAGGCCACCAACCGACCACATAGCTCCCATACTAACTTGGCGATCTCCTCCTCGGTTCTGTGGAAGTTGGCCAAGAGCTACGCCTAGTGATGAACCTGTTAGCTTGAGAAACACAATGAGCTGGTTGCCGAACCTCTGTCCAGATGATTATCATCAACTCGGAAAGGAAAACGGGGGTCAGGGTCTAAGACACGCCTCTTGAGAACAAAGGGATCTGCCGAAGCACTGTTGTCACGTTTTAAACGCTCGTCTCTTGAAAGATCCTGGCTTTGTTTTGTGGTTCGATATCTTTCGGATGACGGAGATGCAGGATCACGCCTTGGAACGTATCTGTCTAAATGCTGTTTGTTTGGATCAGTCCGTTTATCTTGTAGGGGTAAACGTCTGGTGCTTTTCGAGTAGATAAAAGGAGAAATCACTTCGGCCCTCTCCCTGTTTCGATGTCTCTCGGGAGTTTTTGGAGGTTCAACAAAGAATTCTTTTGTCCCAGTCTTGGTCTCAGTCACAGCCGGCGTTTGTTCTTGATTCTCAAAAGACTTGCTGGGTAGATCATCATCCGGACTTGAGCCATCGAAAGAAGGGAAACATCGTTTTCGAAGATTCGGTGAGCATTCGAAGACCTCCTCTGCTGAGCTGTAGCCGGAATCTGGTGGACTTGACGGCTTTGAACATAAAACTATCTCTCCCTGTCGTTGAGGTGGCTTGGGCCGTCGAGGTGGTCGTCGAAACATGCTTGTCAGTATCGATGATTCGAGAGGTAACTGATCCCTCCCTTCCCGGGAGATACGGAGCATGAAAAACAAACGAATGAAATATGTTTCTATAACCTGAACAATACTGTCACAATAGACAGAATTTTCTCTAACAGAAGGGTTACCTACCTGATGAATTGATGGGATTGTATTGATGCTTGGCGAAGAATTTCGTAGGGAAGAGAGTATAGTTAGGGTGAAGATGTAAACCGGAGTTTGCGTAGAGGGGAAGGAGTCATGCCAAGAAGCATCCCGCAGTACCTCGGTCACAGCCATCGGTCATCGGTCAGTAGCACCTACCTTGGTACTTAGATTGATCCATTCTGGCGTCACTCAAAGCTCAAGGCAACCGCAGTAGTGCGAAGTGGTCCGAACCAACCCGTCCTGGGAGAAAAAGCTCCTGGGCCGGCAACACTTTGTCTCATACCCAAGTAGGTAGCTAGATACCTTGTATGTGAAATGTTAATCATGAAAGAAGAGAGATCAAATTGAGCATTATTGACACACTAACTAGTCTACAGCTTTCTCCGAACTGAAACCATGCCAGCATCATGGAGTGTCAACATATACTCTGCATGATGAAGAAAGACATGGAACGAAAACGCCAAGGCTGCCACGATATAGTCGAAGAATATTAGACTTGCCCCTTGTCGTCTTCTTCCATCCCTGAAGCAATATTTGCATAACAAGAGTCTGCGAAGTCAAGCCAGTTCTCCGTCACGTCTAGGCCGCCCAGAGATTTGAGACTTGTGCTGATGAGTGATTCGTCGCCCTCCTTGTCAGCAGAAGCCTCCCAAAACATACTTCCACCGAGGCCATGAGTCAGGATATAGTCCACCTTCTTCCGAACCACATCTGGAGTGTCGTAAGAGATGAGCTCGTTTATGCTGTTGTCGTAGCTGTAGTAAGCTTGAGCCCTTGCGTCATACTTGATCACAGCTCCGGCCTTGGGTAGTGCCTTGTAATCCCAAACACCTCTCTCCCAAGAGCCCTCGCCAACATCACTGTAGGATTTTCCAAGGCCCGAGTTGCCCTCGAACGAGCGACCATAGATTGGCATGCCGAGAACAATCTTCTCTGGAGGTGCCCCGGCGTCGATGTAGTACTTGATAGCCTCGTCGGTGTTAAAGGCTTTGGCACCGTCATTGTAGGGAAACAGATTGGCGTTGTGACCACTGATTTTGTCCCAGCTTCCAGCGTAGTCGTAGGCCATGAGATTGATCTGGTCGACAGTTTTGCCGATCTTCGCAAGATGAAGCTTTCTGTAATTTTCAGGGGCAGCAGGGGCAGCAATTGAGAGTAAAAATTGGTGACCAGGCGCGTGTTGCTCCGCATACAAGTCCAGTTCGTCTCGTACAGCTTGAAGCAGGAGGTCAAAATTGGTGGCTTCAGTGTCGTCAGTGGGATACTCCCAGTCGACATCAATTCCGTCAAACCCCCAATCTTTCATCAAGGAGACAGAAGATTTGGCAAACCTGGCGCGATTCTCAGGGGTACTCGCGGCAGAAGGAAAGTTGGTAGACCAGGTCCATCCACCAATAGACAGCAGGGTCTTGAGTTGGCGGTTTGCTTTCTTCAATAGGAAGAGCTGCTTCACACATCCGTATGCGTTACTTCCCTGTTCCTCCCAGCCTGCTTTATTGTCAGTTGTGAAGTGAAAGCAGGGAAGGCCAACTCACTATCTCCTGCATAGCGCTTTTCGAGGTCTGCGTAGCTATCTCCGGTGTACCTAGAACCTTGATTAGGATATTTTAATGCGGATTTGCGTTTTTACATACACTGTTCCGTCGGTCTTGACGTTCAAAAAGGCGTAGAGTATGTGGGAGATCCGAGACGCATCAAGATCCTGAGGCTGGAAGTCCCTTGCGTAGATACCCCTATAAAAGTACCGAGTGTTACCACAGCTTGTCATCTTCTTTGGGTGTGCTAACAAACCAGTTGACAAAGTAGACGGTGTTGAAGTGACCCTGTTCGCGCTGCGCAACCTCTGTTGACTGAGGAGGCTCAGTTGGCAGAGCATGGCAGTGAGCTGCTAGAAGAGAGGCAATAACCGCCAGCGATCGGCGGAGATACAATAGCATCATCGGTACCGATTAATTAGAAGGGCCTAGTACTCAGAAGACTCAAAGTTGAGGTGGAAGGTTGATAAATTGAGTTGGTATTGTTGAGACACTGAGCGATGCTAAGTAAGGCGAGAAGGTGGAAAGAGCGCCAAAAGGGAGGAGCCACCAATGGTTTTTATAGCCAAACATTTTAGGAGGCTAAAACAAGTACAGGTCCAAAAGATGTGAGATGATGGAATGGTCTTGCTCTTGAACTTGGTTGAAGTATCGTGTGAGCGTGTGTATGTGTGCCTATCACCTCAGAGCTCGAATGTCTTTGTAACTCGAACAGGACAGGGTGCTGCATCACATCACATATGCTGTTCAAAGTGTCCTTCCACATTATGGTATCACAAGCCTCATGAAATTATATATATTACATGTCAAGAATAAATGATGTTTGTACAACATTGTTCAGATGTTCGAGCATGTGGGTTGATCGTGATCACTTACTTTTCTTATGACATCTATTACAGAATTTCTTACCACTTATCCCAAAAGTGTACTTGGTGTATCCACGGAGCCTTCTATATACAACTTGCATGAATAAAATTATTATCACAAGATTATATCGAATAATAAGACCTACCTAGGTAAATAACATCAAGCTCTGTACCAGAACCTCCTTACAGTGCATACCAGAGCAGATCAACCAATCTTGAAGCCGAATGCACTGAAGTGACAGTGATAGACACGTAAATTTGGTGTTGATTCACATTCAGTAGCAAAATCAGTCAATAAGGTACTGGATAGTCGGCGGCCTCCATTCACCAAGTCCATATTTGTTAATCCTTAGAGAAACTCTCTAATATCCAGTGGTTTTATTCCTGCAATCCTGGTAGATTTTGAACATTCTTATTATATGAGCCCAATAGACTTTTCAACGCGTGAGTTCCTTATTGTTAATCACCTTTGGGGTCAGTCTTTCGTTGACTTTGGGACTTTGAATGTGCACATGTGGCATTCAAGGTTTACAAGATCTTTGAATAGCGAGCTCTACACATGGCATCTAGTGTGTCAAATCCAGCCAGCGGATCTTAATCAAACCTCTTCTCTTTTATAGCCTCTCCTCATAGGGGATCCCCTTGGTCGCTACATACCTAGGTACCTTCGGTATGCTGAGCTTGGGTAAGGACTCTGCTCAGATCCTAGGGAAGCTGAACAGCATCACTTAACTCTATATGCGCCTTGGAGCTCTGGGTAGGTGTCTCTTGATTTGACCAGAGAAAGATAGAACCATGTAAAAACCAAGCTTTGAGCCTGTTCTGGTGTAAATAACGTGACTGTCAGGAAGATAGAAGTGAACAACATCGACAATTATTTTGTAGGAATCTGTACTCTTCTTCTACCTCTCGAGAAGGCGGAAGGATTATGGGACTAGTATCCATCAAGAAATGCCCTAAGTTGTGTACAAAATTAGGCGAGACCAAATAGTTCTCACGATACTGGATTGTATCCATAGAGGAATGCTTGATTGAACTGTTGAGCTGTTGAAGTTCATAAAGACGTAATAATCCACGTCACGCTACCCTACACCCTTACGCGGGGTCATATCGTCCAACTCAACCATACATTCATTCACAAGCCTTCACCTCCCGCCGCAAGGAATCCCAAGGCCCAAATCGCAAGCCGAGGCTCCTTCTCTTCAGAATGACCAGTGTTAGTCCTCACCCAAAAGCCACCTAGTATACCGTAACTGATGCTGATCCCAAGGCTTCCAGCACGGCATAGCCCGCACTGCGCGGTCCAGGACAGAAGAGCAGCACCAACAGGATCTCGTAAAGATCCAAAAGTACCGTAGTCTCGAGGACGACATCCGCAAAAAGGCCAGTATTGGCTTCCCCATATGCCAGAACTACCATTCTTACATGCGCAAACAGATCTCCGATAACAACTACGGCACAGAGACGTTCCAGCTCACCTCGAAACTCCTGCGTCTAAACCCAGAATACTACACGATATGGAACGCCCGCAGGCGCTGTCTAATCTATGGCTTATTGTCCAAACCGTTGGCTGGATCGTCGCCCTTGAAGGCGTCGCAGAGTTCTTCAGCGAAAGACACTCACACAGCCTCTTCCGCCGCTTCCTTGCCCTCATCCTCGACCGAGACCCCGCCACACCCCAACCCCCCGATAGCTGGGAAGACTGGTACAACGAGTGATAGTGATGCCGACACCGACGTGATCCGTGCTGAGCTTGGCTTCACTGTCCCTTTGCTGATGGAATTCCCAAAGTGCTATTGGATATGGAACTATCGGCTATGGACACTTGACCGCTCCATCGAAAGGCTCGATATTCCTATAGCTCGGCGCATTTGGGAGGAGGAGCTGGGTCTTGTCAGCAAGATGCTCACAAAGGACCGACGCAACTTCCACGCCTGGGGTTACCGTCGCCATGTTGTGGCACAGCTCGAGAGCACCGTTCTGAATGGCCAGAGCCTGGTAGAGCCAGAGTTTCAGTATACCACCAAGAAGATCCATGAAGATCTCTCCAATTTCTCAGCATGGCATAACCGCAGTCAGCTCATAGCAAGACTTCTCAATGAGCGCAAGGCGGATGACGATTCTCGCAAGGCTTTCCTGGACAAAGGTTTGTATCGCGCAGCCGACCATCTTAAAAACTGCTAATATAGATTTAGAACTCGAGCTTGTCCGTGATGCGCTGAACGTAGGACCTGAAGACCAGTCTTTATGGTACTATCACCAATTCCTGGTATTGAATCTTGCCGATCCTACCTCGAACCACCAAATAGCTCCAAAATTGACAGTGGAAGAGCGCAAATCCTATATTGACCGTGAAGTAACTGACATCAAAGACTTGCTAGAGGATTACGATGACATCAAATGGATCTACGGGGCTCTCATCGAATATGCAATCGCATTAACACAGCTCGCCGGACAGCCACTTGAGTCAGAGAGTCAAAGTGATGTAGCATCCTGGTTAGAAAGCCTAAGAAAACTAGACCCCAAGCGAAATGGACGATGGAATGACTTGGAGAAGGAGTTGGGTTTGTCGCACAACTGATGCTGGCTTGATTAAGCCATCATATTTACACTGTATCATACATACACCATTAAAACACAATATGGAAACACATCTTGATATAAGTAAGCCCTATGATCGTTATCCCATGAACCAGAAAAATGAGAATGAATATGCTATCAAGTTCTCCAGCATGTCATTCCAGGTATCAATGCGCTCGCTAAATGAGATCTCATACATGCTTCCCACAACCTCAATGTCCTCGCCCCCTACCTCTACCCCTACCCCTACCTCTACCTCTACCCCTGCCTCTGCCTCGACCTCGTCCGCCCCCTCGACCTCCGGGACTAGCGTCACGTCTTGCTGGAATATCACCGTCACTGCCAGAGTCTGATCCTGACGCGGACACTGAATCGCTCATTTCTGCTTCCGAATCTGTATCACCAATTCGGACAACAGTTGGTTGTGCCGGTCGCCGGCTTGGAGGCGGCGGCGAAGGGCTGCGTGAGCTTTCATAATGAGCCGAGGATGCCGAAGGCGAGCGATTATTAAGATATTCACTACTGGGGTCCGGACTGTGAGATGCCTCTCTTTGGTCGTGAGTTGTTGGTTCATCAACTCCCTCCGGAGGGACCTTGACGATTGGCGCAGGAGTTGAGGTCCGTGACTGGGCCGCAGTCGCGTTGCCAGAGGCAGTTGTGGATTTGCGTTTGCCAATCTTGAACTTCTTTCCTTTGAGTGCCATTCGTTCAGCCATCGACATAAACTGTGTTCCTGTTCCGCCGGCAACTGGAGGCGGTGGAGAGACGGATTCCCGAGCAGAGTCGTTATCAACGACCTCTAATCGTCGAGCACGGCGGGTAGGTCGCGAGGCACGATCCTCAGTGTTGCCCGATGCGGATTCCACGTCGTCTTCGGAAAGGCCCATAATGGCGGTCGCGATGGTGGCCACGCCAGACTTTCTAGGCCTTCCTCTACGTCGGGGTTGAGCAGGTTCTGCTATAGCCTCTGAAGCACCCGTGGCAAGCTCAGCAGCTAGCTGAGCCTCCAACTCGCCAACCATTCTCTCGTGTTCAACATCGCTATCATGATTCTCGTCTTGAATAGACACATCGGCGAATTCAGCTGATTCGTCTGCGGCTACAACTTGAGACAGGCGTGACTTTCTAGGCCGACCCCTGGGCCAACCCTTCTGGCCACCTTTAGCCTTCTTAGATGAATTAGATGGGGTAGATTGTGAAGGAGAGGACGCATTCTTGGGAGGACGGCCACGGCGTCTAGGAGTCTTAGTCTCAGACCCAACCTCAGGTTCGGGGTCTTTTTCAATAGATGTTTGTGGGATAGAGGAAGGTGTTCCGAACAAAGCACGAACTGCATCAGCGGCTAAATCAACAGCCGTCTTCTTGTCTCCCTTTGTGCCACCAACAGGTGACTTGGTTCTTTTTGGATAGGCGACCACTTCGTCGAACTCATCGGAATCATGATCTGCTTCAATATAGGATGCTATTGGTTTTGCGTGCCTGAGTTCGGGTTCATTTGCATCAAACAACAGCTGACCCCGTTTCTTAGGTGGAGCTGAAGCCGAGGCAGGGGTCTCTTCTGGCGTGTTCTGTGCATCGTCTGTTCCAGTGTTCTGTGCCGTACTTGGGTCCTTGCCGTCTTGACTTGGCTTATCCATGACAGCCTCAGAAGCAGCAGGCGGCCCATTGAATAATGCAGGATCCATACTATCCAGAAAGTCTGCTTCCGGTTCGGCCACGAGACGAGGCTTCTTGTGATGGGACTTACCAACGACAAAGTCTGGATCCTCGTTTTCTCTTTTGGCCTTTCTCTTAGCTGCACGGATGGACTTCTTCACAAACTCAGGAATATCTGAGTCAGGCGGTTGCATAGCCTCCTCAGATGGAGCCTGAAAAGGATCAAAGAGAATCTTGTCAGGTGCATCATCTGGTTCATAGTATCCCATACCAATGCGCTGTCGTGCCACCAGTGAAGGGTCCGGATACAGGGAAGTATCGACGTCTTCGGCTTGTGACATATCCATGCCCATGGACTGGTCGGCTGGTTCAGCATTTTCTCCGGGGTAAGGTGGATATGGCCCTTCCATAGTGTCGTCGGCCATGGGATGGTCGCCTTGACCAAGAACATGACTTTGATCTCCGTAGCCATTCATGCTAGGTACATGCATACCATTAGTAGCATCGCCCTCGTCTTGCATGGCCTCCTCCTGTTCAGTGATATCTTGTGCCTTAGCGTTGTCTGCTTGCTCTCTTAGCCTCTTCATTCGTCTGCTATCCTTGCTGCGACTTTCCTCTCCCGCAGCCTTGAGCCAGGAAAGGTTGTGGACTCGGAAGTCGACGAGGGCCTCCACACTTCGATCATCGGCAATAGGACGGGTGTCGTGTCCTAGCAAAGTGTTCTTTGGCGTATAAGGGTTCGTGTTGCCGACACGGCGACAATAACCACAATTACAGATGCCCAAGCACTTCGGACATTGCCATTGCTCATCTTCAAGCACTTTCTGCGGCAACATATCAAAGGCTCGATAAAGAACGCCATAACAATAGGACTCAGTGCAGCCAGGATTCGTGCATTGGTGCACTCGGTAGGCGTAGTCTTTGTGACAACACACGTGACATCTTCTGAGTTCTCCCTTCTTCTTCTTCCTCCTGTATTTCTTCTTGGGCCTTCCTTCGCCATCGACTTCAGGCTCTGACTCGCTTGGCGTTATCTCGCGTTCCGGTTGAGTGATATCTTTCCAAGGACGTCTTCTCAAAGCTTCTTGGCAGATCTGTGCCAGAGACTTTTTTCCAGAGCGCTGCCGGGCGATCTCGAGGGGTTGGGGCGAGGTTTCAAAATCAACAAACCCATCGTTCTTGATGATCATGGAGCGCCAATCCTCGTAGTTGCTAACTAGGTCGGCCCATGACCATTGCTCGCACCACTGCAGGCCCGAGAGGCATGCGCAAGACCGTCCCATGGCATAACATTCCATGCAAACGTCATATGTGTCCTCGTCGCCGTTTATCAACATGCGAGTGCAGTGCTTGCAAGTCAAGAACCTGTTAAAGATGTTTGAGCGACAATACGAGCAGGTAATACACGAGTCAAACTCAATCAACTCTACTTCCTTCTCCTTGAATGCGAACATCTCGTCAAGGAGAATCTCAGTGAATAGACCGAAGAGCTTCTGAAAATCACCCGCAAGCTGTCTAGCACGAGGCGAGCTCCTGAGAATGTCTTGACCAAGTCCTAAGAAACTCATAGAAGTCGCTTCTGCACTCTCCTCTAGATTTTGCAGTTGCCGGTAGTATTTTTTTAGGGTGAAGAAGATCATGGCTTTGTTCTTGTACTGTTCGTCGCGGCATACAAGACGAGCCTTCGGTAGGGCCTCATGCAACGCCAGTTCGAGGGTCTCGGCAGTTGTGCGGTTCCATGCTACCTTTATTGTTCGAGTACCACGATTCCAAACTTGATGTGCGGCCAGGGGCGGGATAAGAATGAAATCGCCGACTCGTTGTTCAACGACATAGACATCGAAGGGCGCCTTTTTCCATGCATTGATCTGAGCAAAGTGCTTCTCAATCTCAATATCATGTCCTAGCATGGAGAGAAAGTATTCGCGAACAACCTCTCGATCCTTGCTTTCTGTCATAAACCAGATAGAGCTTCCTGGCTTCTCGCCCTTCTCATCTTCCGATGCTTCAACCATGATGTTTTGACCCAAAGAGGCACACATTTCACGATGTGCTGGGGTATATGTGCCTTCATGTCCAATGTAGCACATAAGATTTTGGGCTCGCATCTCCTCTGGTAAACTGGACATCAGGTCACCCGCTGGTGCTGCTGCTGCAGCTTCATCGCGGAAGGCATCCTCGTTTTGTCGCGAGCCTCCGGCTTCACTGGCGTTCTCGTTTAGGTAGAATAGATTCGGATGGATGGCTTTTTGTAATGCATCGTGCCACTCGGGAGGGCAATCGATATCTTTGAGGTAAAGGCGCTGACGGCGCTCGTCGCGGAAGTTGGTAGGCGTCCATTGATTCGCAAGCTGTCTCATCGATCGCAGGTAATGCCCAGTCGTCATAGGAATATCGGTGCCGGCAGTGATGTCTCTCACATTCTCCTCTGTAAAAGCGAAGGGTCAACATATTTCTGATGGCCTGTTGGGAAGACTCGACCTACGTGCTTTGTCATATGCCTTCTCTAGCCAGTCAACATCAAACAGCCATTTCGGCAGAACTCCATCCCATCCATCTATAACTAGGGGTTTGCCGCCAGCGATGACGTGGATCAACACAAGCTTCTCAAACTCTTGCTGTCCAAGATTTCGTATTTGGTTTCTCGAAACCCGCTGAACCCATTTGAAGTTTGGCGTCCTGTCCACCAAGCTATACAAGTCCAAATCGGGGGGGATAGGATCGAATTTGGCTTGCGGATGAAGTGAGGTCGGCATCTTGTCGAGGCTCGAGTGGTGGTGATACGCGCGAAGCTGAGTGGGGTTCCGCTCGAGAAAGTGATATCGTTGGTCGCAAAGGAAACACCGTCACGAAAAATCGAATGCGCGATGTTAGGCCTGGAAGCCGTCCGATTCGTAAATCATCCCCATTTAATAGAGAAAGTGGAAGCGATATCACTCAGTGACAGTTTTGGGTGAGGTTACAAATCCCAGGCAAGGTAAGGTTCCTGAGGTACGCGAAGGTAGCAGTCGCGTCGGTGGGAGGTAGCCTTGGTAGGTAACTAGGAGGTACTTAGGTATCCGTAGGTAAGGTTAGAGGTAGTTACTGTATGAATTAGAGTATGCGCAACCAATCAAAGTTGCTGAGGTAAAAGTAGAGGTAGCAGGGACTTAGGTGCACGTGATAAACCACTTGCCGATCTCGCACTAGGAAGCTCGGCCACTTCGCTCCACTACGTACTATGTGAGCTTGTGACAAGGATCTTAAAGTTTATAAGAATCGGATTTTTGGATCCTAAGTTTTCGAATTGAGCTTTGGTGGGCTGGCATTGAGGTCTGAGGTGACTTGATTTCGCTTGAAGAGCTTCTTGGTAAGTGGGATATGAGTTTTTGTATTAATTATCTTGCTAGTTCAAGTTCTCATTCATTTTCCTGTAGGCCGGTAGGCGGTGATCCATGAGATTAAATGCTCTCTCCCGGGCTTCGGCCTGGGCTCAATGTCGAGGCATCTCAAGTCAAGCTCTGAGAGTCCCGAGACAACTACAAGCACGACCTTCTCTCATCCATGCCTCTAAAACTTTGAGACAACCATGGCATAACACCCAGAGAGCAGTTGGGTTTCGCGCAGCCATACCTCGGCCCTTGCCCCTGGCCACTCAGGATTTAGATTCTCCATCAGCTCCAACGGCACCAGCACCTTACAAGCCGCCAGAGACCGGGCTCTTATCCAAGATCCCGGCATCCTGGGTTCCTTATGCTGAGTTGATTCGACTAGACAAGCCAGCTGGAACATACTATTTGTTCTTCCCATGTCTGTTTTCCACACTCATGGCAGCCCCATTGGCCATGCCTATGGCAACACCAGGTTCTGTGATTGGAACCTCACTTCTTTTCTTCTCTGGAGCTCTTATAATGCGAGGAGCTGGGTGTACCATCAATGATCTGTGGGACCGTAACCTTGATCCCCATGTATCAAGAACTCGACTTCGACCTATTGCACGTGGTGCGATTACCCCCTTCAAAGGTCTTGTCTATACTGGAGCTCAGCTATTAGCTGGCCTGGGAATATTGCTACAATTTCCTCTCCCTTGTCTCTTCTACGGTGTTCCCAGCTTACTTCTGGTGGCCAGTTATCCTCTGGCCAAGAGAGTCACATACTACCCTCAAGCAGTCCTTGGACTGACCTTCTCATGGGGCGCTATCATGGGGTTCCCAGCCCTTGGAATCGATCTGTTGTCACATACCCCAGCACTGACTGCTGCAGCCTGCCTCTATGCTTCCAACATTGCGTGGACAGTATTGTACGATATGATCTATGCTCACATGGACATCAAAGATGATATCAAGGCAGGAATCAAGAGCATTGCGCTGAAGCATGATGCCGAGACGAAGCAAGTGCTTACGGGATTGGCCGCAGCGCAGATCTCTCTTCTCGCCGCAGCTGGATTTGCAGCTGGAGCTGGACCAGCATTCTATATTGGAAGCTGCGGAGGAGCCGTGCTCACTCTCGGTCTCATGATCAAGCGAGTCAATCTGAAAGATGTCAAGGATTGTTGGTGGTGGTTCATTAACGGTTGCTGGATCACCGGTGGTGTGATCAGCTTGGGCCTGGCTGCAGACTACACTATCAGATATGTGAAGGGACCTGAGGATGAGGTGAAGCCGGAGAAGTGAGACAATGTAAAACAATTGTACCATAGTGTCATCATACATGGAGATATGGGACCAAATCCCAAAGTTCCAGCTCACGCGGCGTGCACATGGTTGTTTGTTTGTTCGTCGAAGACTTTGTGATCTATTTTTCCCTTTTCAGACCTCGTCTCCCATGATCAGATCCCTAACCAGTAATGCCGATGCAAGCAATCCGAATAGACTCCACGTGTCGAAATATGACTTTGTTTCCATCCACGAGCCCTTCTCTTAAGAACGGGGCTTCTCCTTCTTCTCCTTCCACAAAGCGAGCAGACCGACACCAGAGACCTTGACGACCTTGAATCGCACACCGGGAATATCACCCTTGGCCTTGCCCTTGCGACCGAAACCAGCCAGGAGGACCTCGTCGTTCTCGTCCACGAAGTTCAAGCAACCGTCATTGGGGACTAAGAAATACTGTTAGTTTGACCCATCCTTCGTCTCTTGTAGCACCTGGGGTTCGTCGTACCGAAGGCAGTGACCTTCTTTCCGTTCTTGATGAGCTGGACACGGACACACTTTCGGATAGCGGAGTTGGGCTGCTTGGCCTCAACACCGACCTTCTCAAGGACGATGCCCTTGGCGTGGGAAGAACCACCGAAGGGAGAGGACTTATAAGCGGTACCGAGGGCACGCTTCTTGTAGGCAAGGTCGGCCCATTTCTGGTCCTTTCGGTTGGTTCGCAGCTTACGAGCGGCGTTAAGACCACGGGGTTTGCCTCCAGCCATTTTTGCTTTCGAGTCGTTAGTCGGATGCCGATTCGAAAAACTCGCGCGCGAGCGAAGGTAGCTGAGGGAGTGTGTTGGGCTGGATTGGATTGCTAGTACCTACCGGATCTGTCTGTGTATCGACGACGGGATGGTGATGGTGATTTGCGGAGGCGGGCAACGAAAACTTGGGAGCGAGCGACCAGCAAAAATTCCAGGTAGGGTTTGGTGGCCCTAGTAACCTATGCCGTGTACTTTTTGGATCACGTGCATTCAGATGGTCTGAGTTGCTCCACTTGCCTGCAGGGTGGACTGATCTCAAAAGTCAAGGCTGGCCTCTGGCGGACCTGCCTTACCTTAGTAGCTTAAGATACAGTGCACTTTGCACTCTTTGTACTGTCCCTCGACTCAACACTCTAAAGCTAGAGGGGCCATGCCATGTCAGTTGATGCTTGATATCGGCCTGGAATGAACCAAACGCTATTGTTCTCGTCAACGCGTATTGCTATCAACCGGGCAGTCGAGAAGCCATCCAAGTCACAATGTCCCAACTAACACGACCTCTGAGCCGGCAACGAGATCCTCCTCCCTCTTTATTCCTCCATCCATCTCCTTCAGCCTCAAATGTCTCCTTACCCAATGCACATCCGCCAACTGTTCCTTTCATTGGGCAGTCGTCGAACTTGAGGCCAAATGCCGAACGTGCCCTATCTGTTAGATCTGGGCGATCCGGAACTGTCCTCCCCCAGCGGCCTGGACTGTTTCCAGCAGAGAGCACTCGCGCGACAGGTGACCGCACCGACCTGTTATGGTCAGAGATGCAAGCAACTCTAGAAGAAGTCGAGCTCTCAGCGTCTGGAGGAACTCATGTATTCGGTCCAGATCACGACCGCAAACTGGCTGACTTGAGAGCTGCCCAAATTGCTCTCGCTCAAGCCTGGGCAAGAAGTGAGGCAGACGATGTTATTGACACCGCGCAGCTCGAAAATGTGGGGTCTGTAACTGGATCTGAAGTTCGAAACATGAAGGGTGCACTGGGCGACAACTCCAAGTCTGGTCTTGATGGGACAGAGAAGAGCGCCGTGGGAAGCAGCAGCATCTCACGACCCAACAGCAGTGGCACGGGGGTTGAGAGACTTGGTCACAAGCTGGAAGAAGAAACAGAAGTGGACATCCTCCTAGCGAGGAAACGACGCGAAGCCAATGATCGGTATTTCCAGCGAGTCAACCAAGGCGTTATCGACGTTGTAACCAGGCTTGAAGATGTCGCAGTGGCTATGAGAGCTGTTGAACAAGAAAGCAAGGAGGTCTGGAGCGAAAATGACAGTGTCCCCGGTGCATCGCGGGCACGATCGTGTTAGACAGGTGATTTCTTGGGCATTTCGAGCTCGGCGTTACTTGGAGTTAGGCGAGATTTACTCAGCATTTATGGTGTTTCACAGCTGAATTTGTTGATATTTAGTCTATAATCACGATTTTCTGAAGTTTGTCTGCATTTAGAACCTCTTTACTGCTTTCGTAGGTAGGTACTTGTAAGATGTTCCTGAACCTTGATCGACAGATTGGATCGCCATGGCTTCGACTTACACTAAGATGGTATGTGGAGATAGCCCGATAGATAGATAGATAGAGGTAGAGAGGGATGACAAGCTACCAATCGATGCCACAGGAAGGCTGGCTACTCGCACTTGAGTTGCACCATTATGCTGAGTTATCGACTTGCTCCCTCATCACCAAGGACTACTGCACTATCCGTATATCTATCTTATCATGACATCAGTCTGAGCGATCAACTTGAGAAATATCGTGTTTAAGGTGAGCCGACGGAACGTCAATAGTTCGTCTGTCTCCCGATACAGATGACACAGAAAGAGTCGAGATTTTCGTGGTATTAAACAAAAGAACCTCTCTATCTCGAACAAATGATCTCTTGTCCTGCCATTTACGTAGTTGCCCGTCTACTATTGGCCGTTTCCGTGGTTGGACAATCATCATGCCTAGTCTAGGTACCCTCATTCTCGACAACGCGATTGGGAGTGTGGAGTGGACGACCTGCCCGATTCGGCTACGTATCGGTCAACGCACCATGTGGCACACTGCTTTAAACTCGCTCAGTGGAGTGATGCAGACCCCAGGTCGCCCAGGCCGCCCGTGGTCAGGTTCAGGCATGCAGGGCAATGCGTCGGGTCGGATCTGCCGCCCCAAGTTGAGGTCCAGGCCATCGCCCGCCTGGGCCATAAAGTCTCAACCCATCCCGTTATCCTCTGCATTAACGCCACAAGCCTTTATTTAACCGACACTCCGCGCATTTGACACAGAACAAACCTTTGTCGTCCAAGTAACAACTATCAACGATTTCATCATCGAAAATATTCCATCGATAACATCATCGCCAATACCGTTGTCAACATGAGACTTCTTCCTTTTGTCGCTGCCGCTCTCGTGGTTGTTCCAGGCGCTTTTGCCGTGGACCAAAAGAAGTCGGCTATCGTCTGGTTCGAGGACGAATCTACCCCCGACCGCATCGTCGACGAGTGCAAAAATGCTCTTATCAAGGCTGGTGGCAAGATTACTCACGTTTACTCCATCATCAAGTGCGCATTCTCCGCCTTTTGGCACTATGATGATTTCATACTAACCAGTCAACTAGGGGCTTCTCCGTCATCGCTCCCGAAAAGGCGCTCGAGATTGTCCAGGTCAACCATGAGGAACACCAGATCCGGGTCGAGAAGGACGAGGTTGTAACAACGGATTAGGCGCTGCGATATGCCAGGGGCGATACGCAGCAAATGATGATTTAAACACGACGGGACAACAGCATGCCTTTGAAATGAGCCGACCGGTTTTCGCGGCAGTGTTTGGGATATTGATATCCTTGATTTAGGCGTTACAGGATAGGAGCCTGGTATTGTCTGGAAGAGACCAATCGTTACGGAATTCAATGTGTTCATCGTTATACAAAACCGTCCAAGGTGGAACAAACCTTTTGTTGTTTTTATCATATCCGTGGTTGCTTGTGATATTGATTAAGCACATGATAATGGCCTTCAACACCAGATATTATGGGACGGCCAGAGATGGCATATCCAGGGTTGATCAGGCCAGGAGTGACAGTCCAGCCGCGGTCGCCTAGTCCTTTGGAGCGCCATGTTCTGCTGAGAGGCGCTTTCATAATTCCTTGTCCACGAAGTGACTGCTGCTGAGGTGTTCACTTTATCGGCTTTTCAAGTTCGGGCCCTTGTCTAATAGTAGTAAAATCACGGATGGAACAATATGTCTCTCAGCCTGAACATCCCGCACTTCCCTCCCGCACTTACACGGCGCAATTACCCCACTGGAAGGATCTCGAGAATGCGACATTAGTCCTTCTTTATAGGATACCAATATTGTTCTCGGTCGTATATACCAACTGTTTGAGTCAGCTACAGGCCACGCACCACTTTTGCGACAAAGAATGCCTCAGATGACGGTTCTCATATTGGTTGGTGTTAGGTGCGCCACAGTGCCACATCTAACATCATCGTCCAGCAACATCGAACTCGATGATGCTCCGATGTGATGTTCAAGTCAGATACCCAAGGCACCTGCTAGGTACCTAGATCGTTGCTCTCCATCGTATGCTCAGATTACTCGTGACCAGCAATAGTTAAAGAAATGCATCTCTTTCATTAAACCCTGCTTGTTGAAATTGCTGTCCAATCCTAAAGCATTCGGGTTGATAATTACTGGATTGCTTTAAATCTGGCCCATATGACAGGCTAAGCACGCTATTCCAACTTCCCGTGGGCCCCTACTCTTACCCCTGTCAAATCAAATCGATAAGCCAGTACTCCGTAGCTCAAGCCCAACGTCGCCGAAACTTGAAGAACAACCTACTTACTTTATGCTCCCTCTGTCCTTCAGTTCGCACTGAACATTGACTCGACATTCACTGAACAATGGAACGCCAGATCTCGACGTCTTCATAACAACTTCTTTTAAACTCTCCGATTTCCTTTCGACATGCCGTCGAATGCCTCCAAAATCATTACCCCTGCATTCAGACACGCGACGCAACTCCCTATAATCCCACCATCGTTATCACTCCGAACAGCGGCAACCTGATAAACTACTTTAAATAACCACGACTTTGCCCAGGCCGTACCATTCTACACGATGCCAGGCTTTACTACTAACGCGCAGACTGCGCTCATAAAAGCTGTAAGTGTCTTCGACGAGTCACCCTCTTCACCGTCTTCTAGATCTAGTCTGACCGAAGATACCCCTCAGATCAAACGAGTTTTCGAGCCGAAACGAATGGTAGAATCTTTCGAAGATCTCGTTGATGGCGTTACCCTTGGCTTAATTCTGCATCAACTCGATCCTAGTTTTGACACGTCTGCGCTCGAAATAAATTCCAATACCTCCCGGTACCTGACCAACAAGCGCAACCTCCAAAGCATCTACAAGGGTCTCTTCCGCTATATTCGGCGAGCTGTTCCCGACCTTGCTTGCCAGGCAAAGAAGTTCGACTACCATGCTATCGCCGAGAATCCCGATGCCCAGGGCATCAGTCAGGTAGAATTCTCCCCCCTACAAACAGAATCATCGTTCCAACAGCTAACTTTGCAGCTCTTGGCTGTCATGTTTGGAGTGGCCGTGCTGGGTCCTGAAGCCCAGCGCTACATTCCCCGGATAACTGCCCTCGACAGACAAACCCAAGGAGAGATTATGAAAATCATCCAGACGATACAAGAGGACATAAACAACTCACAAAACGACGACGACGTGGATGAAGCTATTGACGCTGTCATGGAAGCGCGAGACATTGATCTACTGGTCGAAGAGCAGAATGCGGCCTTGCGATCACAACTTGACTTGACAAAGAGACAACTCTCAGACTACATCACCAGACTTGATCACCTGCAAACAAGTCATGAGGAGCTCCGGTTTGATAAAGAAAAAAATGACCGGGAGCTCGAAGTTTTACGAAAGGCCACTATAGATGGTGCTAACAATGCCGAAATGATCAAGAACCTTGAGATTCAGGTACATGACCAGATGGAGCTCATTGCTAGACACGAGGAAACTATACGAAGAGATGAACGAATCAAGTCTCAACTTGAAGCAGAAGTCCAGAAGTTGACCGAAAAATGCAAAGAGGCTGAAGAGCTCCGCGACCAAGCAACGGAGTGGAAGCACAAAGCCGAGGATTTTGAGAAGAAAGCCAATACCGCAGAACGGTATAAGCAGAAACTCGAGTCCCAGCAGCATCTCGTCAAGGAGGTGCAAAACCTTCAGTATGAGAAGACCGAACTGCAAGATCAGATTAAGATCCTGCGCGATGACCAGGATAGGGGGGCTCGTACCAGGAAAGCTGAGGATGAGTTGACCAAGATGATCACTCAGTCCGAGCAACATCTCTGGGACGAACGCAGCCAAAAGAACCAGTTGATGAAGGACATTGCAGCGCTTGAAGATGAAGTTATCCGTTTGAGGGCTCGACAAGTCCACGATGAGAACTTTATCAAGGATCTTCAGGAGCAGCTAGAGAGCGGTGACACTACACAAAGCGCAGCGCCTGGCGTATTGGGCCTGGCGTCGAATCTCGAGGATGAACTTAACGATGCAGCTACCGAGGATGGCCAGCCCAGCCAACCTAACCTCCCTCTAGAATTATCCCGCCTGAAGGCTGAGAACGATTTGCTACGTAGTACAGTCGGCTCTGGAGATACCGCCCCGCTCCGCCGGGAGCTGGACGAAGAGAAACGACAACGTGCTCATGTTCAGAAGAACTATAACGATATTTTCGAAAAACATGCTGTGTTGCAAGATCAAATGGAGGCTCTAATCAACAATATGACCGGCGAAGGGTTAGTCAAAGCAATTGATGAAGCCTCCTTCTCTAGTGGAAATCACATACTTACTTCTGACTACTACAGAACGAAGGCATTCCTTAACATCAAACAGTCACTGTTGCAGTACGAGTTTGAGCTCGAACAATCGAAGAAGCGAGAGAAGGATCTGTCTGCTCAAGTGGCAGACCAAGGCCGCGAACTTCTTGCTGCCAAGGCCCAGCTCTCAGCCCTCGACAAAGCAGGTGCCGATGCTCTCAATGAGCTCAAGTCCACAGATGTCACTATCATCTCATCTCTAAAGTCTGAGCTTGACTATACACGAGAGCAGCTTAGCTATACCACTGCAGAGCGAGAGGCACAGCAGACCCAGCTTGTCGAAGCTCTCCTTGCCAAGGATAAGTTGCGCAAGGAGGTTGAAGAAGGCCGGGAGCTGCAAGACATCAATGGTGAAGGCGATACACCTGATCCTAGCAAGAAGGGCGAATTGATTGAAAAGCTACGCGCCCGTCTCAGAGAAATACGCGAGGTGAGTCCTTTTTTTGATGCAATTGTCAATGGTGATGGGGAAGACCAAATAGCCTCGGACGATAACGACAAGACGTCGCTGGAAGACGATGTTGACTGGCCGTTGAATCCAACACGGGCAGACGATGAGATCAATCCATTAGCAACGCCACCCCCTGAGGTTGAAATACCCAAACCCTCTTATGCACACCAGCACAAACTTCCTCTTAAGCGAGGGGAACTCATGGAACCCGTTGATACATATAAGCATAAGTCACCTGGTAGATGGAGTTGGCTGACAGGTTTTCCCTAGCAACTGGAACGATCAGAAACGGACAGAATCGACTTGCAGCGTAAGCTCAAGGCTGCGCACGATGGAGAGGCAGTGGCTGCGCAAAAGGTACGTTTTATTTTTTCCCTATACATATATTAACATCATTCGTCGAGATCATGTATCCTTCTCGTGACTGAAATCTTTGCTGATTATCCGTGACCCAAGGCCGCAAGCGATCAAATCATCCGGAACCTCGAAAGAGAAAACTCTCTCATTGCAACAGCATGGTATGATCTTACGAGCCGGCTGCAGAGCAATCATGTTGTTTTGCAGCGGCGGCACGAAGCTCCGCGGAGCTGGCTTAACAAGCAGAGGCAGATGGTCAATGGTCAGTTGCGCTTCCGCGACTCGCTCTACCTCTACTGACCTTCCCCTGTCAGCGACCCCGAAGCGATAGGTACTCGCGGGGTGAGAAAACCTTTGCATTTTTATGATAAGACTCAACGAATTACGCTCTCCAGTTGTGTGACATAACTCCTACCAAACGCCAGTCCCTCTCGACGTATTCTCTTCCACCCCCACTGGCTTATCTTATCCGGCACTCAAGACTGCTTCTTTATTCTTTCTTGATCACATTCCTATAATTGTCCGACATGGCCTTGGAAACCGAGGGCATCGCATTTTCTTCTTTCTTGATTTGTCCCTTTGAAGCATGGCGAGGGAGCTTGGGGAGTTTCTCAAACGGGCGTATTTGCTTGATAGACTGGTGGCTGGGACGAGAATTGCTGCATTCACACATAATGCTTTCTGCGATATCATTAGTATAGATGTTATGCCTGAGAGTCCTGTAGGGCTCTGTACGGTTCAATAGAGACTCGAGCTGAAGGTCGCAGAGTCACAGTTTGGCCACTTTAAGTTGTCCAGGATGTTATCATGAGCTCTCGTTTGAAAGGAAAGGAGGCTATTTTTTTAATTTTTTTTAAAAAAAAATTGAAAGCTGTGTCTGTAGATGTTCCAGGCATAGAAAGTAGCGGTACATGAATAATGAGATAGGCACTTGGCATTCAATATCACTACAATTAGACAAACCCAGATAATAAGAAGTTAACGCTTCGAAAGCCAACTTTCTGTTGGTTGGAAACTATGGTAAAAAAGACATTTTGATACATGGCTAATCGTCGTCCAAAGTAGATAGCTTTTTCCACACATGGCCACAAGACCGCAGGCAAACCTTCTACCCTTTTAACGCCTCTTTGGCCTGGAAGATTGGACTCTCCGCTCCCCCTTTCGCCTCCCCAGTTTACAGTTCATACCGTTCATATACCCAAGACGGGCTGGCTTTTATTTTCACTCAGCATTCGTCTTGTGGCCTACCTTTTCGGGTAGCCTTCAGGCTCGCTTCTCGTGAAGGACCTTGAGCATGTTCTTCCACACTTGGCCGGGTTCTTGGCTGGCGTCGAGACCGCTCCAGATACCAGTCTTTTTGTAGTAGCCCACAACAGGGGCGGTCTGCTTGTGGTAGGTAACAAGACGCTTCTTAAGAGCCTCAGCGTTGTCGTCACTTCGCTGGATAAGAGGCTCGCCAGTAATGTCATCCTTCATATATTCCTTGGGAGGGTTGAAGGTGGTGTGGTATGAGCGGCCGGAAGCGGGGTGGACTAATCGGCCAGTGATGCGGGCAACGAGCAGAGAGTCGTCGATCTGGAGCTCAACGGCGTGCTGGAGTGTCTGCTTTCGCTCTGTGAGCATGGCATCGAGACCCTGAGCCTGGGGGACAGTTCGAGGGAAACCGTCGAGGATGAAACTGAAGCGCGAATTATTAGTATCTTCATTCGGTGCTCACGTCGGTGTAGAATTGAGATTTATGGGCTCCAATCCAAACGTGAGGAACCCAAAAATCTTGGAAAATGCAACTCACCCGCCTTGGCACTCCTTGTTGCTTTTGAGCTCCTCCTTAATCATGCCAATCATGATGTCGTCGCTGACAAGACCACCCGCATCCATGATCTTCTTGGCCTCGACACCGAGAGGGGTCTTCTTAGCGACCTGAGATCGCAGCATGTCACCGGTGGCCTGCGCAATGGAGAAAATACATGTTAGAAAGCCTAACTCTTATCTGTAGGGTTTTGCGACGCGAATTAACGTACCAGGTGGCAGCAGGAGAAGCGCTCCTTGATCTTGGGGGCTTGAGTTCCCTTTCCTGTGAAGTGTGTTAGAAAAGCACAGGACCACCATTTGCGCCGCAAAAATACTCACCAGCACCAGGAGGACCGATGAGGATCATTCGGATCTCCTCGGTAGAGACGGGACCACCAGTAGCTCGCGCCTCGAGCTTCTTAATGCGTGTGTCGATGGTGCTAATGACATCCTTGAGCTGCTTGAGCTCGTCCTCAATGAAACCCATTATTGCGGTTGCGGAAGGTGGAATTGGAACTGAAACTTGTTGTGGAGGGCAATTGACAGAGATCTTGGGAGATCCAGAGAAGCAAAGGCAGAATTGACGAGGGGCTTTGTTCTTTGGTGCGAGGCCGAGAGAGTCGAAGTGGAAGAAGAGAGAGAAAAAAGCGAGGAACAAAGCCAAGGCAGGGAAATATTGAGTGCGTAGCCGGAGGACGGGAGGTTTGGGGGAGGAGCTTTACCGAGCTATGATTGGTTGAATGGGGCTATTTCTGCTGGAGCGATGATGATGGGGGTATACCCCTGTAATGGACCTGCTGGGGAGCCTTGTTTGCTGTAATCGTGGCTTTTCTGTCTACATCGGCAGTAAGGTATGAGTAAAGAAAGGTTTAAAGCATTAACAGTTATCTTTGGAGTGGTCAACATCGAAGAGTCGACATTACCTAGCCAGGCCGACCTTTGGGTACAGAATACCTATTTTATTTTTCCAGGTGTGACGTTTTCAGGGCTTACGAAGAAGCAAGCTCTATCTCAATCACAGACCTCAGCCAAGACAATACAAGGTACTCGGTACAGCTGCGGCGCTATAAACCACCACCACCTGTTTGTAACACGATCAAGCTCCAATAATAACATTGCTTGACTTATATATAATCGAATACGGTGAGGAGATATCGTGCTCCTATTATTCATAAAAACCAACCCAAATTATTGAGCTTCAAAGCGTCATTGCCATCTGAACTGATCAGTCTTCGTCTCCATTCATCCATTTCCAAGTACCTGGGGTAGTTCTCAAACACAACAACAACCGTAGCCGGAACATGCCCGTTTTGCCTCATCCCACAGGTATGCTCCAAGATGTTAACCGTGAAAGGCCGAAGCCAATGACAGCAGGTCACTTCAATATCGCCAGTTGCAACGGGGTTTGTTCGGTCGCCAGGACCGAGGTTCAAAGAGTTGGATGCCACGGCCCCTTTGATCCGATCTATCCCCGCCTGTTCAACAAGTTCATACCTAGGTGCTAACCTATCTACCTACCTAGGTACTATCTTAACATTCATTTCTCACGGGGAACGGCCGGCCACACCTCGGTCTGCAAGGACCGACCATCGGTAGTTGACACAATAACTACCTCAGTCTCGCAATATCCTTGCCCACCTACATAGTATAGGCAGGTGTGCTAATAGTCGGTAACGACATGCTAGCCTCCATCTTTCCGCTCCTTTACAGATATCCCGAAGCCATGGCTAAATTAGAGCTTATCTTGATAACATATTACATAGTATACTTGCACATTTTCGGATTGAACACTGATTTCTTTTAATGGCTTCCTGTCTTCAATTACATCCTTATTGCCGTATTCCGGTTCGCACCGAGGCCCATGTGGACGCCAATCTCATCACAATCGTCTCGCTTGCCCAAAGAGGAAAATCCAGCTGCGCTATGGCGGATTGAGGAAAGAAATCTTGAACTGACACTTCAACGCTAATTCAGATCACAGCCTCAACTATGAAGAAATCGTCTGTAATCATACCCCCCTGGGCCATTGTTCGCCATCTTGTCCATTGTACCTACGAACTGAAGCCCTATGCTTATTAAGCCCATTGAGCTTCAACCTGCCGATGATGTCAGTAGAATGCCGCCAACAAAAAAGCAACGCTACACTGCGTCTTCTTTACTACGTACCAAATAAACAAAATTAGAGATTAGTGTTAAGGCCTGTGCGTCCAGCTCTTGACTGCAATACGTACCGCTAAGACCTTGAGATGTGGCTGGGCACTCAGGTGTGGCGCCCTGCACGTGATGTGGCACCACAAGGCTCGAGCTTGAATCTCCAATGTGCCTGGCCCAATCGGGAGCTAAGCTTCCCCAAGAAGGCAGCCTCAAGACTACGTACGTGCGGCCACAATAGTCGCTGCATCAACACCACGACTCAACTTTCAACTTCGCCGCGCCCACACGACCACGATCGCGCATTGGTTCTTGCCTCTCCTCAGATTAGCATCCGTTGTAATAGATACACAACGACGAAGCAACGATGCCTACCACAACAGCAGAAACCCTCTCCCTCGTTACTCGAAACGTCACCGTTGCGCCCCTCGTCCTTCTCTCAGCTGTTGACCACTACAATCGAACTGTTTCCACCAAGACGAAGCGACGAGTAGTGGGTGTTCTTCTGGGGCAAAACGATGGAAACGATGTGAGAGTGTCAAACAGTTTTGCTGGTGAGTTATCTTAGTATCATGGGACGGTTGGACGGCGCTTACAATGATCAATACAGTTCCCTTCGAGGAGGATGACAAGGACCCTTCAGTATGGTTCCTTGACCACAACTACGTCGAGTCGATGAACGATATGTTCAAGAAGGTCAACGCCAGAGAGAAGCTCATAGGATGGTACCACACCGGTCCCAAGCTGCGCGCATCCGATTTGGAGATCAATGAACTCTTCAAGCGCTACACACCCAACCCCCTCCTCGTCATTGTCGATGTTCAGCCAAAGGAATCGGGGGTTCCTACAGATGCATACTTTGCTGTTGATGAGATCAAAGATGTATGTTGATTTCGTCGTACTACAGCAACTACCTTGTCAGACACTAACTCTCCTAGGACGGCACGACTACTGCCCGAACGTTTGTCCACACTCCTTCCGTTATCGAGGCTGAGGAAGCAGAAGAGATTGGCGTCGAGCACCTGCTAAGAGATATTCGCGATGTGGCCGCCGGAACACTTTCCACACGAGTCACAAACCAGCTGCAATCACTTCAGGGCCTGCACCTGCGCCTTCGAGATATCGGCACGTACCTCCAGAAAGTCCTCGATAAGCAACTACCTGTCAACCACGCAATTCTTGGAAACTTGCAAGACGTTTTCAACCTTCTGCCTAACCTCTCGACACCTGAAGCAGATGGCAAGTCTGGAGGTGGTGAGCTGGCATATGCGATGAGCGTCAAGACCAACGACCAGCTCATGGCTATTTACCTGAGCAGTCTGATCCGCGCCATCACAGCATTCCATGATCTTATTGAGAACAAGATCCAGAATAGACAACAGCAGGAGGAGAAGGAGGCTAAGAAGGAAGAGACCAACGGCAAGGACGAGAAGAAGGAGGGTTCCAACGGTTCAAACAGCGAGTCCAAGGAGGGCGCTGAGAAGGACAAGGAGAACAAGGAGGCTAAGAAATAAGGAACGAAGACAAAAGACCTGGCAGATGAACTAGACTTGGGCTGAGGTTCTTTGGCGTCTGGTGGAGGGGAACCACGGCGATATCTTGGCCAAAGGTTAAGGCAAAAGCGCCTTTGTACATTGATCATATCAAACTGGGTTATTAGAGGATGGAGCGAGGATAATACACACCAGACACGTCTTGAAGAGGCGAGTCTTTAGGTACTGCTATGACGACCCATATTTACAAGTCCGCAACAATACCAGCCATGTCATCTCTTGAAACAACCCGCTCCTCACCATACATGCCAAGTATTTCTGGCCATTTTTCCACGAGTAGGCAGGCAAGTAGATGTTTGCAGCACGGCGGTGCATCTCCCCGTAAATCCAGACTCATACCCCCAAAAGACCACTCCACGTCTGGAGTCGATGCTTGCTGCGCTTGATTTGTCGCTGTTGGTGCAGAATAACTAGGGAAAGCATCTAACGTGAAGCTCGGACATGAGCAGTTCCACACATCGAGATGGATGACGTAGCGCTTTGACGAGAGGCTGAAGTCGCGAGTGCGGCGTGAAAGAGTTGTTGCGAGAGAGCGAACGAGAAACACGCCGTTCTTTATCTTATCTGACGGGCTTGCATCCTGAAGCTCCCGATTGAGTACTAGCCTGGTGACGAGTCCCCGGTCGAGGAGATCTAGCGCAGGAAGCAAAAGGTTCGGATATAGTACATGGAGGGTTAACAGCAAAGGCCGCTGAGAGGGAGAGATGGCTTGTAAAGGTGATAATGTGGGTTGTTGAGCGGCCCGAAGTGACTGCGCTGATGATATGCCGTCTACGCTGGTTGATGGCGTGATATTGGAGACAGAACTTATGAGAGCCGTAATCAACTGGCGATGGGAGGGGAGAGGCTCCATTGCCGTGGAGGCGATGAGTGCGGTTGCATGATTCAAAGGATGCTGAAGGAAGAAACCTCCAGCTACCTAGTACGGTAGGGAGTAGGTGGCTCCACGCTGAGTGAGTTGGGGGGTGATAGGATAGTTCAAAAACACCCAAAAGATCACATCCAAATAAAAAAAGATGTCAACTATTACACAAATCACCTTTATAACGATCCATTTTATGAATTATACAAATTATTTTGATTTTGTAATGTTGTCGTATCGGACATATCATCCGTTTTTTGTAACATGTAGTTAGCCTGCACCACCCTGGGTGTCTCCATCTATGATTCTCACATATGATACACTAAACAATCGCTCAACCTCATGCTTCCACCCAATTCCATCTCCTCACTTAGATCATAGGTTCGAATCTCAAACCCACTCCTTGGGGTCCTTGAGGACATCTACCAGGCGCTGCTCCCTGCTCTTAGGCTCAGGCTCATGCATGTACTTCCAGCCAGCCGTCAGCGGCAAGCTCATGAGAATGCTCTCAACCCTTGATCCGGGAGTGTTCAGGCCAAAGGCCGTACCACGATCGTGCACCAGGTTGAACTCGACGTACTTGCCGCGGCGCAGCTGTTGCCAGTCCTTCTCCGCCTCGGTGTAGGGCATATCCTTTCGCTTCTCGATGATTGGGATGTAAGAGGGGAGGAAGGCCTTTAGACAGTCCTGGACAAAGGAGAAGGTGTTCTCGGCATCGCGCTCGGTCTCATCGAGGTCGTCGAAGAAGATGCCCCCAATACCGCGGGCCTCGCCTCGGTGCTTGTTGTAGAAGTACTCGTCGCACCACTTCTTGAAACGTGGATAGTAGTCCTTGTCGTGTGCGTCGCAAGCGGTCTTGATTGTCTTGTGGAAGTGAATGGCATCCTCATCGAAGAGGTATGAGGGTGTCAGGTCGCAACCGCCACCAAACCACCAAGCTTGAGATGTACCATCAGGGTTGGCTGTCTCAAAGTATCGGTAGTTAAGGTGTACAGTAGGAGCCATAGGGTTGTAAGGGTGCAGAACCATGCTCAGGCCTGCAGCGAAGAAATCGATCGACTCAAGGCTGGGGTCCATAGTCTTGTGGTTGGCACGCATCTTCTCGATGGCAGGCTTGGGAAGCGAGCCGTAAACGACACTCACGCCAAGGCCAGCCTTCTCAAAGACATTACCCTCTTGAAGAACACAGGTAGTGCCACCGCCGCCGTTTGGGCGCTCCCACTCATCCTTGCGAAACTTTTTCCCGTCAACTCTCTCGAGCTCAGCGACGATCAGAGCCTGCTGCTCCCGAATAAACTTTTCCATTCGCAAGCGCATAGGTGAGTCCTCGTTGACGCCCGACTCGCGCTTCTTCTGGGCATCGCGGTCGGCGAGGGTGGAGGGGTCGGCTCTAATTGGTTCAATATCGGCCTGGTAGTAGTAAAGTTAGCAACTGAGCTTGCCATTGAACAGGGAGAAGCATATTTACCATCTTGTAGGCTAGGGGGGCGATTGCACCAAGGGCGACAGCAGCGAGCCACAGCGGGGTGTAGTTGGAATAAGTAGTTCGTGAAGCTTTCGGGCCGGCAGAGCTAGACAGCCAGCGTCTCGCAGAAGTGAATTGGGCTCTTCGGAAGCGTGCAGAAGGAGATGCAAGGTACGCAGCAAGGCGCTGGGAAGACCGCCTGGCAGCCATGATAGATATTATATATTTGAAGCAACGCAATGCAACCCTCGGACCCGGGAAGAGGTAGCGGCAAACAAGGCCGAAGGCCGAGAACGAATACAGAAAGAGGGACAAAAAGGATACGACGATCAGGCGTTTCGGATGAGGCCACTTGGAGGATAAGGCCAGGATGCGGCAGAAGGTTTTTAGTTTGTTTAAGGTACGTACGTATGATAGTAAGAATCGAATGTTCGGCAATTGGCTACTGAAGCTAATAAGGGACTTTACTTACCAGTTACGTGTGGAGCGGGACCCGACCCTCTCGACTCCGGTGGCCGGCCGGTGCCGAGGGCGGTCACAATCAACGCACCACTCGGGGGTACTAGACCACTGTAGCTCCGTCTTCTCCTACAAGTTGGAGAGAGCTTCTCCGGGCGATTGTATTTCAAGATGCCAGTAGGATCCTGTGTTGAAATTTTTGAATAACAAGCATGATTTCTCTCGTGATCTAACATGCTTGCTGCAGCTTGGCTGACAGGGAGGGCCTCACTTGTCAAAATTGTCAACTCTGCGTCCCTGTATCAAGAACGATAACTACCTTAACTGATAAAGTGGCGTTGGGAATTCTACCAGCGAAGAAACCAAAACTTCTACTGTTCCTGACTAGACTTTTCCATAGGTTAGTAACCAGGCAAACCAAATCACTAGGGTTTGCACATAGTTTACACATACACCAACTCACGGTGACGTCCATACCTATGCTATGCTATAATCCACCTAGGTACTTCCTTAAGAGCTAGTTAAGGAAAGATATATGTGCATATGTTGGAGGCATGTTTATGGCGAGGAACGCCACTTCACGAAAACTATTTTATTCGTTACATCAGTCTGAATTTTCCATCAACAAGCACAAACAGCGCAGTTTCTAAGACTTGAGACAAAGAGTTATTCCAAGTCAGCTGTGTCGCCTAGGAGTAGTAGCTTTCTTAATATCGAATCACTACCTAAGTACGGAGTAGGTACTTAGGTAAGGTATCTATTATTAACTTGTCATTGATTTCTGGCTCATTGGCATCCTCCTTTACATCATCAGAACTGATGGACATAGGCATGTTTGCATCTAGAGTTGCTTAGGCTGCATCGGTCTAACCCTTTCCCGGAAAGTTAGTCGCCGTACCTTAAAACCACTCTAACTGCCAGTTACTCGCATCCTGGTGGGTGATGAGTCCTTGATCTCTTTATCATTAGATAAATGACTGGGCATTAATGAAACTCGCTTTCATGGATGTCAATCAATCTGTAAGATGCACTCACAACCCTCGACCCTGTGACGATACAGTGCGACGTGACTTGCTGTTTCCCCGCCATTGTTGCCTCGCGGGGCTTCTTGTGATTCACCGAGCATGATGGGTCTAGCCCATTTACAGTTTAGTTTCTTGCCCCGCGCCTGTCTCTCCCCATCACTGCCTGTCCTCCTGCCACTTGCTGTCCACCATTTAGTGAGCGTGCCGCTGCCCTGTACCTTCCCTCCTTGCAGGCAGAGTCAGTCTGCGCCTCGCTGCCTTTGGCCGACCGCTCATCTGTACTGTGCCAGTGCCAGTGTCAGTGCCACCTTCTGTGACTCTCTGCTCTTCCTCATTCTTCTTCTGCCTGACGCAAGCAGATCGTAACCTAAACCTCCATTTTTGTCGACTTTATCTCTATAGTCGACCCCATCTTCTTTTTCCCCTTTTCGTTCTCCCGAATTTTCCGCTGCCTCAAGCCAGTCATCTCGACAGCCAAATTTCCACTCTCGATACCACACTTACCGCTTCTCCATCTTATCAACCACCACCGCCAACATGCGCAGCAAGTTCAAGGACGAGCATCCCTTCGAGAAGCGCAAGGCTGAGGCCGAGCGCATTCGACAGAAGTACTCTGACCGTATTCCGGTACGTAATTTGTCAAGACAATTTTATTTGGACTCGAACATTTTCTCCAACTTGGTGATGCGAGACTGGCGGGCGCGTGCGGTTGTGCAGCGACCGCCTTATTCTGTTTGTTTGTTTCTTCTCGTCTTCAGAGTCCACTAACATATTGCAATAGGTCATCTGCGAAAAGGTCGAGAAGAGCGACATCGCGACCATCGACAAGAAGAAGTACCTCGTCCCCGCCGATTTGACCGTCGGCCAGTTCGTCTACGTCATCCGCAAGCGAATCAAGCTCTCCCCCGAGAAGGCCATCTTCATCTTCGTCGACGAGGTGCTCCCTCCAACGGCCGCCCTAATGAGCAGCATTTACGAGGAACACAAGGACGAGGACGGGTACGTTTATCTATAAAAGCTCGAGAAGGTGACTTGCTGACATGACCCATAGTTTCCTCTACATCACTTACTCCGGCGAGAACACCTTTGGTGATGCGTAAGAGCAAGTTATGCGGAATCGGATCTCTGGTTCACGTCGAGAATGATGAAGGCGTTACGGTCGTGTTTGGGTGAATATTCGATGGGCACTGGTTATGTTCATGTTATCTTTTGAGTCCGTACTTCAGACCCCCAATAGAGTGTCTGCTCTTTCTGGCGACACCGCCTGCTTTCTTGCTAGGTCTAGTAACGCATCTACGGTCCCAACTGTCTTTTTCACTATTTTCTGGATAATATTAGGTCTATTTTGATCAGCGACCCGTTCCCTTTAGAGCGTGAACACCTTGTCTGAGAAGCAGTTTCCAAGAAGTCTTGGTGTATCTCATGGTTAAGTCATGCTCGGTTGAATTCCCACTCCCACAAGAACCAAGATTAGGCAGCTGTCGCAATCACCTGATTACCAAGTTGGCTCCGTGAATGCTAGCAAGCCATGTGCCTGAAGGCAGATTATCCTTTTGATCCACAAGAAAACCGCAATGACAGCAGGAAGCTCATATACTCACCTAAAATAGACCTGGGAGAATTTTAGCTACATAAGCATGACCATACGTACACGACTTTATACAGGCTTCTTAATGCCTACCTTTTTGGCATTTTCCCTCTCCTTGTATAATATCTTTGTCACCTCAAAGTACCATAAAAGTCAGCCTTTTTACGTTTCAGATGAGTCATTTGGGAAAGAGGTCTGTAATAATCATAATGGATGACTAGGAAGATCTAATAGACACAAGGTCAGCCGGCTATGGATGCCTATGGAGATAATGGATCTGGTTTGTTCACGTGTTGCCTTTATACTGCCTCCTTCTGGAACGCCATGACAGCATAGCGAAAAGATCCGTTAGCATACCCCCGTCTCATTGCGCGAAATGACTGCAAGAAAGCAACACCGTCGCGACCCTGGGTAAATGCAAACGCCCAAAGAGATGGGTTCTGTACAAGTGACCAGGTAATATCCCTGCAACATCGTAAGCTCAAGTCTAAATATTGGGATACAAGACGCCCATACCATGTTTTTCGAACCTGCTGACTGATATCCTTGGGCTCAGAGAAAACCTTGAGCCCAGCCTGTTTCGCCAGATCGACGTACCCTTGCTGGGTACAGAGGGGCGGGAGGAGCATGCCATCTGTACTCTGTTTAAGTTTTGTGAATACGTATATCTCGCATGCAACTTACCTTCAATGGGCTTGATATCGTTGGTGAAAGTCGCGTCGTCCAGATCTTCAGCCTTGAACCAATCTGCCAACACCAACTTAGCCCCAGGCTTGAGGACTTTCATGACATTTTCGAAGAACAATGCCTTGTTCGGGAAGTGACTGAGAGCTTCACTGATCCACACAGCGTCGAAGGATCCCAGTTGGTCGCCGAAGTAATCCCCCATCTTCTCAGCATCGAGCTCGAGGAATTTGACTTTTCCTTCCCCCAGTTTGGTGAAACCATGGCAATCCGATACGCCGTAGGAGGGCAAAGATGCATCTTCGACAGCAGCTTTGGTCAGTCTGTCTGCGATCTCGACTTGTTTGGTGGAAATGGTGATGCCAGTCACAGAGATGCCATGTTTGGAAGCGAGATATCGAGATGTCCCACCAATTCCACATCCAACATCGAGAACCGAGCTGTGAGACGGCACCTTTGAGACTTCGAGAAGTAACTGAATGAGATTCGCCTGAGCTTCCTCCTTTGCCTGAGCGGCTTCAGACTCTGGGGTTGGCCAGTATCCATGATGGATATGTTCGCCCCTAGCAAGCCAGTGGATCAGCGACGGAAGCTTCTTGAGAGGTGGATTGGGGGTTTCACACACCACAAACTCAAGTAATAGTCGCTTGCAAGGTCGTAGTGGAGCTTAATTCTGTCCTTGAGGACTTGCATAGTTGAGTGAGGGAGGCCGAGGGGTGTGTCATATTGTTTGCTCAAGTCAGTCACTTGTTGGTCAGATACTGCGACCGTCATGGTTACTGTTGGTCTTGTACGAAAAGATTGGGAGCAAATATCTATGCTTGCAGTTTATGTATGAAGATAACACGATGGTGTTGAGGCATGATTCGGAGCTGGTATGCGCATGTACCCCGCGCGTCAGATATGCACATCGGTGACTGCAGGGTGGCATAATTGTTACTTGTGTCTTGAGACAACACCGGATGGGTGAGTTTGAGAGGAGATAGAGGAGCTGCACGATAATTAGCTAGATAGTCAGCCCTCAATCTGATTATAGAAGAGTTTCATAATCATATTTGATGTTATTGATACTAATCTCGATTGTTTGTTATCGTCACTATCAGGAGTTATCGTCTCGCACACCCCATCGTTCATAAATCGAGCAACACAGTATATAGAATATCGCTCGATGGCGACTCCAAACATGGGGCATCAAGAGAGTATCTATCTATATCGTAACCCACATGTCCTACAGGAGCTTATTGTTGCTAGCATGAGTATCTGTACGGCAGCGATTTGTTGAACATACGCGTGTCAAAATCGCAATATCCTCTCCGAAAGACACCCGCCCATCCAAAATCAAAGGTCTGCGGTTAACAATGGAATATCGTTATTTTAAGCTCTCCCAAGATCCATTGGTTGGGTGGGACATCTTGTAGACATTTTCCACTGTCTTCAGTGAGCGGGCTCCGTTTCACTACGCGCCAAAATAGCTGCAAGCGGCTGTAACCGTAGCCAATCATTTTACACTGGAACGACCAAGTCGCGACCACTCTCCGGTGGTTCGATAATACACAAGGCGCTTCGTAAGATTAAAAGCGCGACCTCTATTTTGAGAACATCCACCAGACGAGAGACACCGCTTATTAACTATGTATACCTTTCATCAGGTTGCAATGAATCACACAACTTCATGAGCTACAGTACGGAGTAGAGCTAGACGAATCCCCCGCTACATGACATCATACCCTTCAGCCCATCTTAACCGGGGTTAATGCTTTGACTGTAGGTACTGTACGGAGTAGATTGAAAAACTTAACGGATCTCTAAACAACTCACCTGCTGCTCACTTCACTGCTGACCAAGTTTCAGAATATGCAAGAAGACGATCGGAAACAAATCCAGCCAACCCGTGACTCTGTCCAGAAAAACCTGTTTCAACTACAACTCATCAAATGACGATTTCTTTGGACGAGATCAGCGGCTACGGACCACGTGAACCCCTGTTGACAAAGGCCCTGAACAAAGACCCTTAGACCTATTTGGGGATGCTCTCCACCAGGGTCCAGGGACCGCAACGGTGAAGAGGCGTTGTTTGGACCCTTGATTGGCTGTCAGCCCTGGCACTTTACCACGACATCCTAGCCCACTACCTGGAAATCATTCACCACCAAGACGTTTTCTGGTGATGATCATAGCCGTTTGAAATCGTTTCACCGAAGACCCTTCTTTTTCCAGTGACTCGCACCATGGGTCTCTACGGCACAGCTACAGCTACAGAAGTAAATATTAGCCAGCATATCGGAATCAGTCAAAGCCTCCACCACAGCGTTCTTGGCTCAGCCAGGCTAGAGTACCAGGAGAATCAGCTTGCAATGGCGTCACCCGCTTGGACTACCAAGATGTGCTGTGCTGTGCTGTGCTCTCTTCCTATCAGATAAATCCCTATCCTCGTCGCCTCTAACTGATGGGGAGGTTTGGAATGTCGGGCACCATTCACTTTGTCGCTCCACGGTGTTCCCCTTGCACTTTGCGTGAGTCACTATATATCTATACCTCAACTCGCATCGCACCCCATTCACTTGGAGGCTGCTGTAGTTGATGTTGTGATATTGCAAGCGAAGTACCTTTCTCATTGTGCAAGTTCGTCCCTGAACTACGTATTTGGAGGAGCCTTATAACATTCAACCCATGCTTGAGGCGGCTGGGCCACTCAAAGCGACAAGACAAACAACCTCGCACCAATAGCCCAAACGCATACTCAACTCAAGCCCCAGCTTGAATTCCTTTCAGAACGCTACGCTACCTCAATTTACAAACGGCCCATTTACTCTTGGCTCAGTTTCGGAACCGTTTGTGTTCAGGCCTTTGCTGGCATCGTGACTGGCTACTGGATAGGCCGGCGCTTAGTTCTCTCAAGTCAACCTCACCCTCGTACTCTAAGCGCTGCCGCCGGAACGATCAAGGAATCCGAAGGCGTTTCTATTACCAGCTGATAGCTATTGGGATTTGTTAACTATTCATTGGATACTCTATTTGTGGAGTGAGTCAGGTATGTTGCGTCAAAGCTCTCTCAGTCACCCTTCTCTTATTGTTGTTGTTCCTCTCCTATTGTTCTATTGTTCGGTCTGATCCTTTCACTTATACACAATCGCACTTCAACCCCAAACAACCAACATGAATCATAGACGATAGATTGCAAAACTTTGCTCACGGCCGTCATTTCCTTTGTCCCATTTTCTTTCATCTGTTGACCTTGGGCTCTTTCAATAATTAATCTTTGTCTTTTCATCGTGTAAATCATCCTCGCATTCCAACCTGAGCCTGGTCAACTCTATATTTTCACCTTTTTACTCTCATACAACATACAAACTCCATTGTTTACATATACCAACACGCATAGATTCAAGATGTTCTCCCCACGGAAAGAAATCGACGACCCGCCGGTCTATCCGGCTTTACCCAACTCCCTCCGGTCAGAATCATTCGAGATGACCGAGATGCGGAAAGTTCAAGAAGCTCGAGCCGACACTGCTCCAAACGTTACTCCCTACCTCAGCCTCCGAGCAAGACTCTCTCAAATATGGATGAATCGCTGGACAATTCTTCTCATACTTGTCCTTGTCAGAGTCATGATCCTCATCGTGGATCTCAACGAAAACGTCGGACATGCCAAAGTCAAAGCCCTCTCCGCATGTACCAAAGTCGAAGATGTTGGAAGTGCCATGGCCTCTATGCCTCACTACTTGTCTAGAGGTGTCAACGAACTTGCCGCCTCTGGAATCGAAAAGTCGGTTGATGCTATGGTATACTTGCTCGACCTTGTCCTGGTGGGCATCAAGAGCATGATTATCTTCTACATCAACTTCCTCACTGCCACATACGTGTGCCTCATTACCGCTATGGTTCACGGCAGTCTGGATGTTGTCGCCGATGTCACTGAAGGAGCCACCAAAAAGTTCAACGCAGTGATTGACAAGGCGGCTGACAAGATAGAGAGCATCTCCAAGGAGCTCGAAGATGGCCTTAACAAGGTCACAGATGATATTGAAAACTCTATCATTGGCCGTCTGGTACCTGATATCCCAAAAGTCGACTTCTCTAGCCCTGTCAAAGAATTAAAGGACTTTGATATCAAATCCGAAGATTTCGTCAAAGATGTTCGCAAACTGGAAACTGATCTCCCTGACTTCCGAGAAGTTCAGAACTTGACGGAGCAGGCCATTTCGATCCCGTTCAACTTTGTCCGGAAAGCCCTCAATGACACATACGGCAACTACAAGTTCGACCGGGATGTATTCCCTCTCGCCCAAAAGAAGCAGTTGACATTCTGCTCTGAGAATACCGCCCTCAATGATTTCTTCACCAACCTCTATGAGCTTATCGCTAAGGCGCGAACTATCTTTATCGCTGTGATCATCATCCTCGCTTTGGCAGCCATCGTCCCCATGGCTTGGCTTGAGATCCGGCGCTGGCGACGACAGCGACAGCATGCACGTCTTATCGAACAAAACGCGCATGATCCAATGGACATCGTCTACATTGCATCTCGACCTATGACAGCGACCGCTGGCATCAAGATTGCATCGCGCTTTAAGGGCAAGCGACAAATTCTTGTGCGATGGCTCATCGCGTATGCAACTTCTGTCCCGGCACTGTTCATCCTGTCCCTCGCGATCGCCGGATTCTTCTCTTGCTTTTGCCAGTGGCTTCTACTCCGAGCTATCCGAGACCAAGTTCCTGCTTTGGCAGATAAAGTTGGCGCATTTGCCGACGACGTTGTCAGCAATCTCGAAGGAGTTTCGGCCGAATGGGCCCATGACGCCAACGGTGTGATCACTGGCTTCAACGATGAGATCAACAACGACCTCCTTGGCTATGTCACTAACGCCACAGATGCTGTCAACGACACGCTCAATACATTCGTTGATACCATGAATGATGGACTTAACACTGTCTTCAAGGGAACCATTCTTCTCGACCCCATCAAGACGGTTCTCCACTGCGTTATCGGCATCAAGATCGAGAGCGTACAAAAGGGACTCACTTGGGTCCATGACCACGCCCATGTCAACTTCCCACTATTCGAAAACAATACCTTCAGCGAGGGTGCGAAGGACTCCGTTAAAGGTGACTCGGAGCTTAACACGTTCCTGGCATCCCCGTCGTCCGCCACTACTGATGAGGTCACGGGGGCTGTCAAGGCAGTGACAGATTGGCTTCACGGCAAGCTAGTCCAAGACGCTCTTATCTCTACCGGTCTACTCCTCGTCTATGTCCTTGTTGTTCTTGGTGGTACCGTCTGGACACTTGTCGGAATGATTTCACCCGACAAGGGCCGAGCTGAAGGTGGCATGCGTTACACCGGGGACAACCGACCAGGTCCCAGCCCTCGCATTGGACATCATGATCCTGCGAATCCTGAAGGTGTGACACATTTCCCTCGCTTTGGGTCTTCCTCCGGCGAGGAAGATCACTACAGAACAGGATCGAGCGGACGTGACGAGAAGTTCATGTCGGGCGCAACAGGGGCTCACCCCAGACAAGTCGATGGCCACCAAAGAAGCAGCTCCTACGGCTACTTGGACACGGCAAGCGGCAAATACTAGGAGTGTTGGAGCCCATTAGCCAGTTGAAGGATGGTATTCCCTTGCAGTTTTCTTTTTTACTCCGGCTCTGGCTGGACCCGCGCCGAGAGAGACGATCCTTACCCAACTGCATGAAGCGATGATTCTACAGAAAGCGTTTATAATTGGTATCTTGGACACGGAGGCGACTCATATTTATTTCGTTTGTTTCTCATTTGATATCCAGAAGAAACATAGGCAGTGGCCATTTGGATAGTTTAAGTCCTGTGCCTAAGGGGTAGTCTTGTCTGGTTCATGGTCTACACTGTTAAAGGTTATGATTCGAAACCAGAATGTTTCTAGCTTTAGAATGAGACAGTAACAACAAATTGATGCCTGCAATCACAAGACTCTGCTCTCGCAGTGATGCGGATCCATTAGATGCGTAGAGGTATGCATGTGGCTGCATGACAATATCTTTGATCTGGGATGTTTGCTCTGCTTCTAATCGAATGAGGTTATCCCTGATGCTCACTCAGCCTTGCATGTATGTGTATGTGGGTGGCATGTGGTTCTTTGTTGTAAGCTGCTTGGCATCGGAGTTGCTCTACAAAGAGACTCCTCGATGGATAAGTTCCGCCTGCATGAATAGTTCACCATCCGGCATTATTTGGCTTTTAGAAGTGAGATAGCCAGCCAGTAATACTCTCCATAATATCCATCAAAAGCATGTCACACGATGTTAGATGCCATGATGCAAGACCCTGAAATTGTAACCAACCCCCATCCAATGTCATATTGATTGATTACCGAATTAGGCAAGTCCGGGGCCGATGTGGGTGCCATGATGCTTGTTGCAGGGCGGAGTGTGGGCGGAATATGCAGCTGCGGGCGACGTGCATGGGCGGCAGGAGCTAAACGAGTCAATGGCAGGTGGCGGAACTCATTCTTCCGCGATCGGTGGCGGAGGTCCGAGAATATCGAACAACAACCTCGCCTCAATTTCTTTCTTTAAAGACAACAGCTCCTCTCCGGGAACAACTTCCTTTCAACTCCATATTCTTTTTAGGATCAGAGACGAGACCAATTCGCCATGGACGCCATCAAACAGACTTTCAGGCGCTGCAAGGAGCAGAACAGAGTCAGTGCCCCAGAATCCGCCCGTTTGTCATGACTGCCCCTCCGCGGGGTAAATCGACGATGATCTCAACTTTGCTGGACGTACAAAGAAGCTAACAATGGGTTCGTTCTGATGCAGTCTGCGCTGGTAACATATGTCACTGCTGGTTACCCCAAGCCAGAAGATACCCCCAACATTCTTCTGGCTCTGGAGAAGGGTGGCGCTGGTGAGTTTCTCGACCCAATGAGCCTTATGATCTGTTCTGACCAAGTCGCAACTTTAGACGTTATTGAAGTCGGTGCACCCTTTACCGACCCAATTGCCGATGGCCCAACTATACAGACTGCCAACACGGTTCGTACAATATCGATTGCTTCGATTAGACTGGAATTGACTGGTTTAGATTGCTCTCGAGAATGGTGTCACAATCGAGTCAACACTGGCCATGGTGAAGGAGGCCCGGAACCGCGGCCTTAAGGCCCCCGTTATGCTTATGGGATACTACAACCCTCTTCTCAGCTACGGTGAGGAGCGATTACTTGAGGACTGCCACTCCTCTGGTGTCAATGGCTTCATCGTTGTTGATTTGCCTCCTGAGGAGGCCATTTCTTTCCGCAAGCTCTGCAACAAGGGCCGGTGAGTCAAGCTCAAATGTGCCGACCTGAACATGACAGACATTAACTTCAATTAGCCTCTCATACGTTCCTCTTATCGCCCCTGCTACATCAGATACCAGAATGAAGATTCTCTGCCAGCTTGCCGACTCATTCATCTACGTCGTTTCCCGCATGGGCGTCACCGGCGCCACCGGCACTCTCAACGCAAATCTCCCCGACCTTCTGGAACGCGTGAAGAAGTACAGCGGAAACAAGCCTGCCGCTGTCGGATTTGGTGTGAGCACCCGAGAGCACTTTTTGAGCGTCGCTACTCTGTCAGACGGTGTCGTTGTCGGCAGTCAGATCATCACCACCATTAAGAACGCTGAGCCTGGTCAGGCTCTCTCTGATGTCGAGAAGTACTGTGCCTACCTATCAGGCCGCGACACCAACGATAACACTCGTGAGGTCGGTCTTGTGGAAGCTGTTGCTGGTGCTAAGGAACCCAGCGGCGAGAATGTTACCGTTAGTGGTACTGTTACAGACGCAGATATCACTGCGGACGAGGACAGCGCTTTGGTCGCCCAGCTTGCTGCTCTCCATGGCAAGATCCCCGAGCGATTCGGCGAGTTTGGTGGTCAGTACGTCCCCGAGAGTCTGATGGACTGCCTGTCACAACTAGAAGATGGATTCAATGCGATCAAGGACGACCCCGCATTCTGGGAAGAATACCGATCTTACTACGAGTATATGGGACGACCCGGCCATTTGCACTTGGCTGAGCGACTCACTGAGCACGCTGGTGGCGCTAACATCTGGCTCAAGCGTGAGGATTTGAACCACACGGGCAGTCACAAGATCAACAACGCTCTCGGACAGCTTCTCCTTGCCCGAAGACTCGGAAAGACGCGCATTATCGCTGAAACTGGTGCTGGTCAGCACGGTGTCGCTACTGCTACTGTTTGCGCCAAGTTTGGCATGGAGTGCACAGTTTACATGGGAGCTGTAGGTGTTGACGTGTTGACCTTTTGAGAGACAGTGACTAATTCAATTCACAGGAGGACGTCCGACGACAAGCCCTCAATGTTTTCCGTATGCGACTGCTCGGCGCCAAGGTTGTTGCCGTCGAAGCTGGCAGCAAGACCCTCCGAGATGCCGTCAATGAGGCTCTCCGTGCTTGGGTTGTTGACCTGGATACCACCCACTACATCATCGGCTCTGCCATCGGACCCCACCCCTTCCCTACCATCGTCCGAACTTTCCAGTCCGTTATCGGTATCGAGACCAAGCAACAAATGCTCGAGAAGCGAGGCAAGCTCCCCGATGCTGTCGTGGCTTGTGTTGGTGGTGGTAGCAATGCTGTTGGCATGTTCTACCCCTTCGAGAACGAGCCCAGTGTTAAGCTTCTGGGTGTCGAGGCCGGTGGCGACGGTGTTGACACCGCGAGACACAGTGCTACCCTTACCGGTGGCTCCAAGGGTGTCCTGCACGGTGTGAGGACATATGTCCTTCAGGACAAGCATGGCCAAATCACTGAGACACACTCCGTTTCCGCCGGTCTGGATTACCCTGGTGTCGGCCCTGAGCTGAGCTCTTGGAAGGACAACGAGCGAGCCAAGTTCGTTGCTGCCACCGACGCTGAGGCTTTCCTTGGTTTCAAGCTCATGAGTCAGCTCGAGGGTATCATTCCTGCTCTCGAGACTGCTCACGGTATCTACGGCGCCATCGAACTTGCCAAGACAATGAAGAAGGGCGAGGATATCGTCATCTGCCTGAGCGGCCGTGGCGACAAGGACGTACAGAGTGTTGCTGATGAGCTGCCCAAGCTGGGCCCTAAGATTGGCTGGGATCTGCGTTTCTAGATTAAAAGTGATACCATATTGGATTAAGTAGCAACCATTGAAATGAGAACATGAACAAAAGTCTTTCTCTATCTTGGCTCCGGCGGATTTATGATACAGTGGTTGGAAGGCGTTGAACATGAGGGGTTTTTTGATACATATTATACACAAGACACTTTACACCGTAATTCTTTGCTCGCCGTTTGTCTTGCTGGCTTCCGCCTCGGCCTCGTCAAGCTCCTTGAACAGCAGGGCCTCTTGCTCATCTGACAGCTCCTCGATACCCTCCAAATCAGCCAAGTCCTCATTACCGAGTACAAACTCCTGCATCCTAAGCTCTCCCAGTGTCGCCTGACTGCGCTTGCTCAAGGGACCGGGTGTAGCGAAATCAAGCGCATATTGAATGATATCGTCCCGATCCTCGATCTCCCTAGGCTCCATACCCAGTGCAACACGCTCCTCGTTGAATCTCTTCTGGATGTCCTTGGACTGCATAAGAAGCCACCTCAAGTTCCAGCCACCAGGGCCAAGCTCCTTTATTCTGGCGGGTTTGCTCTTAAGGAGATACTCCTGGAGACCACCCTCACGGCGGATGGTCTTAAGAACACGGAGTGTGAGGCGGGTCTTGACATTCGCTTGTATAGCAGGTAACCTGAAGACCTTGACGTGGACGTTTGGACGCCAGAAGCGACGGGCCTTGTTGTTGTACTTTTCCGAAACAGTGTTACCAAAACGAATTCTCGCGGAGCCGTATAGACCCTTGTTGGACTGCTTGTAGACTTGACGCTCGCCATAGGGATACGGGGGGATCAGGCGGTCAGGTAGAAGGTGCGACTTGATCGTCTTAGTCTGTTGAGGGAGAGTTGTGCTGAAGAGTCGAACGGGTGTCACCGGCGATGATGAAGCCAGTGCCCTTAGAGCCGGTCGAGCGGGGGGCCAGGTCGCCATGATATATATCGGTATCGAGTCTCGGAATGTGGTTTCTATGGTTATAGACGAGGCATTGGCCTCAATTGACGTCGAGTGAGCGGAAATTTCCGAGCGCGGAGTGCCCCATTCGAGATGCACTGATCTTCAATGGTATCAGCGACTCTTTGGAGTTGAGATTTTTGGGCTGTCGTTGTTCGGAGGCGGCGGATGTTCCGGCGCCGGAGATATGGGCTGTTTGACTAGGTAGCTTGGAGGGAATTACCCAATCAGGTGATTTCGTGGTGTCTTCGCGATAGCTAGCTCCACTAACCTACAGCTTCACTAACAACAAGCCAAACAATGAGTTTCCGTATCTACAGCTGGATCTGATTATAAGATGGCCATGTTCCCGCCCGTGGAAGATTCTGTTCTGCAGAATAATCCTGATTTTGCAAACCTTTATAGTAAGCTCACTGGTCTTGTACTTAATCCTGATGGATCGACGAAGGAGGACCCCAGAGCTAAAGAGCGGGCTGGAGTTCGAGAGGCAAGCTACCTGCAATGCAATGCTAGATCAATAGCAATGCAAGGATTTATGAATCCTGACTGGTGTTACAGGAACTGAATCGTCGTCGTCTAATATCAGCGAAACAACATCTCCTCGCCCGCGCCATCTCATCTGCGACACCATCAAGCACACCGCCCGCAACAAGAGCATCCTCCCGGCTACGACCACCTCAAAGCCAACAACTGACAGATCCAAGATCTCAACCACAGCAACAACCATCACTTCCAGAGCCTCTTCTCGACCTTCTCCTCGTCCTTCCTCCGCTTCTCGACGCCAGCAATCCGCCTCTTCCTCAAGATACCCTCCAGCTCTTATTCGCCCATCCTCCCCTATCAGACCTCGAGACTCTCCTACCAACTCTTGCGCCAGTTATCGCCTCGAATTTACGGACCTGGGCGCTGGGCCTTGCACGAATCGCACATACCTCTACTAACCCATCTTTTCTGCATCGCCATATTGCATCTTTGCCAGCTACACTGTCCACCTGGCGCTCTGACCTCACCGCCGCAGAAGCAGATCTCAGCACCCATCGTCTGCGTTCCCTCGCTGCCCTGACAACCCTTCTCCAATCCGCAAGTAATGCGCTGGGCCTTCTTGTCCGCGCCCTCGAAGTCAAGCATGGCGTTGTAGCTCGCAGCCTAGAACTCCGTGCAGCAGATATCTCCCTCCAAGCCCGCCGCCACGACGCTGATGCCGCTATAGCTGCTGCCTCTGTACGTCGCGCGGTGTATACGCTAGAGGCAATTTCTGCTCTTAAGAACTATGGCGCGCACTTGCGCGACGCCAGAATGCGAGGTGAAGAGCGCATTCGTGGATTGGCAGCTGAGTTGGAAGAGTACGGTGTTGGTGTTGATGGCGGAGAGATTAAGGAGAGGAAGATGAGAGAGATGTCGAGGGTGTATCGAGAAATGGGAAGGCAAATGGACGAAGTGAGAAGAGACCTGGACCGATTAAATCATGGTTAAGGAGAAAGGGGTGGTGATTGTGAGACACATGTGTTTCAGACTATTCACGTTATATGAAAGATAATGATAAACATCAAAGGACGGTGTAAACTGTTTGCATAACTTGGACTTTGAAATTTTACTCCCAGAATGGATTGCATTAAAATTCACGTTTTCATACTCAATAAAGCTTGCAAACACGCAGTACGCGTCCTCTATTTAGGTTACTCGTACATATATATTTTCAGGCTGTCTTCGTCTCGTCATTAGTTTTCCAAGCCAGATACTTGACTTAGACCCAAGACTTGGGGTATTTTCAGTCCATCTGTCTCGACAGCTTTCTTGGCCGTAGCTGTCTTTTTTGCATCCAAGACATCGCCCGGCTGGGGCAGTGACTCATTGGAGGTACATCCTTTTTCCTCTTTACGATTCCATCTAATGTTTAACCCTTGATCTTGTAGATGGCCTCGGCGAGGCGACCCACGTTCTCGGAGGTGATACCGGCGACGGAGATACGGCCGTCCTTGGTGGCGTAGACGGAGAACTCCTCAGCGAGACGGGTCATCTCCTCAGCAGACAGACCAGTGTAGGCAAACATGCCGATCTGGCTGGTAATGTGAGACCAGTCGTGCTTGGAGCCGAGCTTCTCAAGGTTCTCCTTGAGGAGAGCACGCATGGTGATGATGCGATCAGCCATCTGCTTGACCTCACCAAGCCACTGCTTATAAAGAGTAGGGCTGTTGAGGATCTCCGAGGCGATACGAGCACCATGGATAGGAGGGTTGGAGTACAGAGGTCGGATGAGGATCTTGAGCTGAGAGTCGACACGCTTCTTCTCATCGGCATCGGCGCAGACAATGGAGAAGGCACCAATACGCTCGCCGTAGAGACCCTATGAAATTGTTAGTGAATTACTCCAAGCAAGATCACATGGAAATGTTCAATCGTACCATGTTCTTGGCGAAAGACTGGCACAGGGCAATGTTGTGGCCCTGCTCAACGAAGTAGCGGACAGCGAAAGCATCCTTATCGGTGTCACCGCTGGCAAAGCCCTGGTAAGCCATGTCGAAGAAGGCGAAGTGGCCCTTCTCCTTGACAACATCAGAGATCTGCTTCCACTGCTCCTGGGTGGGGTCAACACCGGTGGGGTTGTGAGCGCAGGCGTGGAAGAGGAAGACGCTGCCCTTGGGGGCAGCCTTGACGTCAGCAATCAGACCCTCGAAGTCGAGGCCGATGGTCTTCTTGTCGTAGTAGCGGTACTGTTCAACCTCAAGACCGGCGTGGTTGAAGACGGCCTTGTGGTTAGCCCACGAAGGGGTAGGGATGTAGATCTTCTTCTCGCCAGGGAAGAACTTGGCGAGGAAAGCAGCACCGACACGGAGGGCACCAGTACCGGAGATGGTCTGGGTAATGGTGATGCGCTCCAGGGCGGGGTTGTTGGCGCCATAGGCCAGCTTAGCGGCGGCGGGAGCAAACTCAGGAACACCAGTGATGCCGGCGTACTCCTTGTTCAACTTGGCATCGACAACCTTCTTCTCAGCCTCGCGAACGGAGGGGAGGACGTAAGGCTTGCCAGCATCGTCACGGTAGGCACCGACACCTGTGTAGAAATCGAGTCAGACCAGGTCGAGGAATAGCGAGAAACCTCCGCATTCGGGATGGTGGGGATGACGTCGCAACATACCCAGGTTGATCTTCTTGTTGTTCTGGTCGGCCTTGAAGGCTTCAGTGATACCTAGAGAGATATGTTAATATCAATTCTTGTTGTAATGAGGCGGCTTTGCTTTGGCGCAATTTTCCCGTACTCGGTGGAACGGAGCGCATTGCATGTGCGAGTCATCAGACATACCAAGAATAGCCTGTCAAGAACAAAAAGCAAGCAATTGATTAGCAACAGAGCTTGCGCAAAGCTCTAGAGTGTCATATTCTACTTACATCCTGTGAGTAGTTAGCATGTGTTCAACCAAAAGAGACGCGCCAGTAGCGAGGAAGCTTCATACAGGAGGACCTTGGGGAACGTTAGCCCAGTTAGAGGCAGCGCGGATGGCAGCCAGGTTGAACTGGGCAGGACGGGCAGCCCGGCGGCTGGCGACTCGGAGAGTGGACAGCATTGTGAGGGTGGTGATAGGAGATGAATCGGTGGCAGAGGAGAGGTTGAAGGAAGAGGAAGAGGAAGAGAGAGAAAGCGTGGGAGGAGAAGTAGGTAGGATTACTTGAGGCGATCCTATCCTATGGCGGAGTGTGACTAGGCAAAGCGTGGTGTCTAACGTACATTTTGGCGATCGGGCCTCTTCGGAGCTGGGCTAGGGGAGCTTTCGTCCAATCAGAGGCCCCAGGCTCGATCGAGACCCTTATTTTATGGGGGCTTTAAGCAGCTCCCACAGAATGAGCTCACCTTCCGCCGTCAGGGCATTTCTCGGTGGACTGTCTGCCCGTGAAATCCTGGTGGGGTTACCCCGGACATCGGCGTGTGAAGAATGGTAGCCACAGGCGCTCTTCCCGGGACCGTTCATTATTAGGGGATCTGCCTTTCATGGTCAGGAATACCTTACGGATAGAGACATGGACTTTCTTTCAATAGATTTATGAAGAAACCACGAAACATCATCATATCTATACGCATAAACTGTCCAGGCTCTAATAGGAATAGTGATATTTAGGCTCTATCATAGCAACACATACCTTAGTTAGTAGGTACTTGGAGAAGACGAAGACCCGCCTTCTTGTTTCTTTCTTCACAGGGCGTCCATGCATAATGTAGGTAGTTAGTTGTTCCTTCTCTCCTCAGCAAAACGCCTTGAGCTGAGTGGTGCGCCTGAGGCGGTTCCATGTTCTGTCTCTCCCCTATTAGGTGTCTTCCTTTTGTCCATCGTAATTCGTTTCTTGAGCACAACAAGCATAACCCATCAATTTACCTTTTCTAGTCGAGTCAACAAGAGATCGAAATGTGATTTCCACATCGACCTTCCTCGTTGCCAGTTACCCTGCCAGATTCGGATAGCATCCATGATCTGAGATTCAGAAGCTGGGACCCAAACTCATCGAGACTGCTGGAAATCCGGGATTGGGTCTAACTACCTATCCCTGCCATCCTTGTCAACCAGTTCGGACACGATAGTTAGAAGCAGCTTGCACATGTCAGAAATCCGGCTCATCCGCATTGGACTGATCTTTGACAAACCCGGCATTTGATAGTCTTGTCGGCCACTAATCCAACCTTTTTCCTAGCATTTTCAACAGCAGTTACTACTATCCCACCATTGATCAAAGTCCACCTAGTTGTATCTGCGAGGATCAGCATATATGAGGCCACACCGAGAAAGGAGCGAGAAAAGAAAAGACGACATTCATCCACCGTCGGCAACCGCCTCCGACCCTGTCCTGTTTCCAGAGACAATCGATTCATTCTCCAGCCGCCCGGTCGACTCCGGCCTGTTCACCACGCGTCCTCATCTGGGTCTTCCGCTGGGCCTAACTGTAGCAGCGGGTCCGCCCTCAGAACATGGCATTCCTCGAAACTCGAAACCTATTGTCCTTCCGCTTGTCCAGTTTTCGCTCCCGCTCCCCTCTTCAGCAAGCGTTTGCTACCTATCCGTACAGTACCCCGTAGTTCATGTCGCATCACTGAACCCTTAGCCCAGCCATTGGTTTTTTAACGCACCCACAAACACTCGCTCTTCCTCTGCACCGGTTCCGTCCTCGTGACCGGCCCGGTCCCGCGTGTTCTACGAACTGGAATATCTATACCATTGCTGGCTGAGCCTGGCTCAGACAAGCGTCAAACTGCGGGATATTACATCTAACATGAATAAGCAACGCAACAAAGCCTCAGGTGGTCAATTGGCCCTCAGAAACGACTTCTCACAAATATTTCAAACTAAAATGACCAAAAGCGTGGGGGTCACAAATCAATTAAGCCCAGAGCCAAAACGCAGAATGTATCAAATGGTGATCATTAAGTCAATTCTCGTAACGTCTTCAGCTAATCACATACTGAAATCTCGCGTTCATTCAAACTACATTACTTCGAGTCCACTGGATATGGATGTTGTTCCCAAACGCCAACGCCTATAATGCCTATCCTATGTAATGCAAGTGTTAAGGCATATGCAATGTCAATGCCGACCAAGATCCGAGATATCCCCTTACCAAGATCTCTCCATCTTGCATGTGGCGCAAAGGTGGTCCTCCAATACCCTTCTAGGACGTATCCAAGATTGCAACATAATGCCTTGGACAGCGTTGTTCTTCAGTATGCACTTTCTGAGAAGGATGCAAGAAGAATGGTATGTCCAGCCATCAAGCATTGGCCTATGCTTTGTCATGGGCCTTCTCAGATGGCGCATCGGCAAGTTCTTCATATCTGTTCAGAACGTTCTCTTCCACTGTCTCATGGAACACATCAACCTCGGTCGATGCGAATTTTCTTGCGCTGATTCCTCGCTCAAAGAGCACGTCAAGCTCTGCAAAGGTGCGCCCGCTTGGCTCTGGTAAACGGAAGAAGGTGTAGATGATGCACAGGAAGCAAATACCGCCCTGTTGTTCTTGTCAATAACATGGCACATCTACCACGAGGCAGCGCGATCGGGCTCTTACCCAGAAAAATCCTGCATAATTACCCCAATCCCAGGCTGTAGGGTTAAGCATGTATGGTGTCAGAACACTGTTGATGATGCCCACGACGTTGCTATGGTCACATGTGATTAGCTGCCCGAAGCAACAACCCAAGATTGATTGAGATGTCGACTAAGGATGGTGTCCTCAGTCTTTAATAATGTTCGTGACTTACTAGAGGTTACGACCAAGCACAACTGTCTTGATCTGCAAACGACGGGATGACAGTTCTCCAACAAGAGAATAGCATACGGTTCCAATGGTCAACTGGTAGAACAACGCCCACACAATCATCATGCAGCCTGTGGCAAGAGATGACTGGGTTCGATGAGCCTCGGGCACTAAACCGAGGAACCCCATGATGAGCAACATGGAACAAAGACCACAAAGACCATAGAGAACCAAAGACCGCCTACCAATACCCAGAGTCATAAGGCCCCAAGCACCAAAGACTCCGGCCATATTGATACCATACTGGCCAAGTGCAAATGAGTATGCTTTGTCGGCTGAGAGTCCAGCTTGTTCGAGGAAATAGGTGGAATAATTGGAGAAAGAATTGCCGCTCAGGTTCTGGATAGCCCAGATCATGCACACAATCTCGGTACGGCGAAGGTCAGTGCCTTTGAAACAGTCCCAGTAAGTTGCGCCCGAGGTGATCTTCTCTTCAAGGGCCGTGGTATGTACCATCATGGCGATGGTTTCGTCGGCGTCGAAGTCAGTCTCACGATCGAGGCTAGTCAGACGAAGCAAAGACTCCTTGGCATCTTGCGTGCGGCCTCGTCGGACTAGCCACCACGGTGATTCAGGTGCAAAGAAGATACCAATGAGTAAGGGCAAGGGCCAAATCCACTGGAGAGCATAGGGAATACGATACGCCCACTCGTCCTCGCGCTTCAGCATAGAGTGAATTACTCCTATACCAATCTCCTGGCCTAGACCCCAGCAAAAGTTGACGTATGTAGTCAAGTAGCCACGCAGAGCTACGGGACAGACCTCAGACGCATACGTAATAGTCAGCGTTTGAAAGATGCCCCAGGGGACACCACACAGGACCTCGGCGATGAGCAGGGTCTGAACGTTCTGGGCGGTAAAGAAAATGGCTGTAAATCCAGCTACACAGACGAGGCAGGCCATGACAGTGTAGCGATAACCGAATCGTTCCGAAATCCAACCGTTGATGAAGAGACCAATGATTTCACCACAATGGGCTCCCTAGTTGAATTGCCAATGAGCATCTGGACGAGGAAGCTGTGAATGGGACACTTACATTGCTCAGGCCGGCTTGCCAAGCAGCTGGTACCTGATATTCTCCATCATCACCCAGAACACCATACTTTTCGTTGAACTGGGGAAAGGCGTCTAGTGACGAGTGTCAGCGGAATGGCCACGACTGCAGCCTGGCTTATCATCATGAGTGACCCTGACAGTCGGACATCTGACTGAGGGCACACACGAGTTGCCAAAGAACGAGGCAACACATACAGAAGTTATTAACAAGAGATATGTCATAACCCTCCATTACAATACAGGTGGAGATGAGGATACTCCAGAGAATGGCCTTGGGGTAGAGCTTGATACCCTGGCGGAGAGTCATGGTGCGCTCCTTGTGGGCTGCGGCACGGGCATGTTCGACAATGTTGATATGAGTCTTGCTGGGGTCGGTATTGTCTTCAGCAGCCGAATCCACGGCGGCCGGGATATCGGTGGTAGTCTTTGAAGGCGGGGCCGCAGCCGGGGCCGGGGCCGGCGACACCTTGTCTTGGTTGTCCGCCATAGCTTCAGCGGTTTGAGTATATGGCAGTCGAGGTGAAGTTGACAACCAACCAAACCCTGACTAACAAGTCTGGAGGCACCTGGAGGATATGCACTAGAGATGCAGCAAACAGGGCAGGATCAAGCAATATAATCAAGTCTGTTTCCAAATCTCTTTGAAGCGGTGTTTGGCCCAGTGTTGAACGAGGTCATACAGACTTGAAGTTCAACATGTGAAAGGGAAGTGAGACTTCAAATGGGTGGCACCGAGACACCGGGAAGACAATAGAAACAAGGTGGGTGGCAGTAATGGCGGCAACGCTTCACTCACACACGACCTGCACTACGTAGCAGCAACGGAGAATGAGCAAAGCAAAACAGAAAGGGGACACAAGAAGAGAGAAAGTCTGATGGAGCCTGGGAGGGACCCTTTTTTTGGTAAAATATGGACCCAAATGTTGACGACTTTTCTCCTAGGGGCGGATGGTCGGATCAAAGCGGGACGAGCCATGCCAGACCGAGTATGGCAAAATCATTAAACAATGGAGTGCGAGTCGAGTCTATTGAGTCTGGAGCTCTCAATCTCTCCCTCTGTGGCCGTTATCTTCACTAATATATTCCCAGGGATATACGCGCGACACCAAGTTGGGGAGGCCATGGGCCAATAACACATGTCGAAGAACATGTCGTCTCTCAAGCACATCCTTGCTATTTTCAAGTGGGCCGATGGCTTTTAACCGCAGCATGAATTCTCTCGATTTATGTCCGACGTGGCTCTTATGAAGACCGAGGAGAGGGAAATTGGGTTGCAAAATCGCATCCCATATGGCCAAACATAACTGTCTCCCTGTGGTACTATCTCGGCTCAGACAAGATGCTGATTAACGTTAACAACGCAGTCAAGCTTATCTTTTCTAAACCCACCAAGGTTGCGGAGCCTCATCTTGGCTAACCCTACTTGACTCCAACGCCCAGAAGCTAGAACAATCTTCAGCCAGTTAGCGTCAACAAATCTTGCCAAACCCTGGAGCTACCAGGATAATTGGAGAACTCTACCCACGTCCGCGATAGAGCCGACAAATCTTTCACCGTTCATTTCATCCCTCATTCAGTGGCGAAAGCGGTCGTTTTTATGATCTTTAAGTTGAGGAGCCTTGAGAGCTCGAGATACATGTATTTAAAACATGATGCCCGACTAGTTCCTGGCCATTATCTACCTACGTATAAGGTATACAGCAGCTACAATTTGTTATGTTGGAGCTACCCCAAAACTCCAACGCCAAGACACTCGCGACATATTGACGTTGACCCCACCTATGATTACCAGCTTAGCTTGAGGAACACCTACCTCCATCTACTACTAGTCGATCTACTACGAGCTGAGAAAACAACACAGTATCCTATAACGTAATGCTGTTAATATGGATACTTCAGCACTCTGACCTCCATTAAGGGCTAGGACTTCTCTATCACCACCTGGTCACGATAGTGTCGTGCGGGGACTTGACATGATCTGGGGAAGAGGCGGGGACTTGACATGGGCATTAAGTGTCTGAGTTCTGCGGTGGCTTCTGGAGTGGTGATATGGCTCTGAGAGGAGATAATGGACATGCTATTTGCAGTAAAAGGCTGCTTCGCCAATCACTATCACTCCTCGATACTACCTACCAACCTCATTCCTTCTTCCACACATCTCTCCACCACTCCTTCAGCCCGTATGCTTTCTCCTGTGCCTCAACATGAACCTTGACATTCCTACCTCCGGTCAACGTCTCCAGCAACCCCGTCTGTTTGCCTGCTTGGCCCCCTCCCCCCAAACTCCTCCCCTTTCCACCCGTCGCACGATCCTGAATCTCCCTGGCAACCATGGGCGCAACTTCAGCAAAGCACGCCTTGAGTTCCCGCTCGAGAGAAAAGTATGGCTTCTTTGCTAGATCCGGTGCCATCAAATTGTAGCTTCGCGTGAGAGCATTAAGACGCTCAATTGCTAGCTTGTGATATCCCGCTTCGGCCTGCTCCCACGCTGGATCTCGAAATGGTCTTCCGACAACCGGCGAAGCAGCCTTGATCTCTTCAACTTGCCCATCACTATTCTTTCGTATAATTGGATTATGCACCTCTTCAGCCGCCGCATATTCTTCCGCTCTGCGGATCTGCTCCTGCAGCGATCCTCCCCGGGACGCAATCATTCTCGCTGCAAATCGTCGCCAATCATTGCGCAGTCTGGCTCTGAACGCTCTGAGCTCTTTGGCGACTTCTTGCTGTTTTTCTATCCATGGTGGAACAATATCTTGTCGCTGAATCATCTTGTTCATGATATACTCGGTCGTATCAATAAAGGGGTTATCAGCGCGAGTATCACGCTCAATTCCTTTTCCACGGGGTATGTTCTTGAATTGCCCCCTCGCAATAGCGTTCTCGATGCGTTCATTCGCCAGCGCTGCGAGACCCGTGATAGAGTTTGGCAATGCTCTCGCTCCAGGCTCAAACCGTTCTCTCAATTCTTTCCGCCAAGCCTCCTTCTCATCCTCAATCATACCATTCTTGGGCTTTTGACCACCCAGACCAACGTACGTACTCACTCTGTCTCTCGCTTTGGCCACCTTTTCTCCAGCAGACTGCCTGGGCTGTGTCTGTAGCCGCATGTCCACAGGAGGAGGCTGAAGCTTGCCTCTCAGGCCTGGGGCAAGCGGCTTCCTTGCATCATCGAGCATTCGAAGGACCGTGTCCGCAGTGTTTTCTTCCCCCGTCCATGCCTGTGCTGCGGCGATATGTCGTGTACCCTCGCCTACTGTTGACGAGAGACCAGCTTCAGCAAAGGCACTGGCATTCTCAGATTTGAAATCGGCGTCTGCAATCTTGCTCAAGAGCCTTTCCCTGAGCTCTTCTGAGAAGCCAGCATCCTCAACAGCCCGACGTCCAGCTCTTCCACCAGTAAAGAGGGCTTCCTCTGTAGCTTCTTCTAACCGTCGCGCCATCGGCCCTGGCTCCTTTGCTGGGACTGAATCATCTTTCTTTGGACCATCATTATTCGTCGTCTTGCCTTGTGGTTGTTGATCCTCAACCTCGGAGGCGCCGGCTTGCGTTGAGTAATGAGAGAGTGGCAACATCCTGCGCTGGCGAGAGGCTTGTAGGCAACGCCGACACACAACGGGGGCTCGCCGAAGAGATACAGACATATTACAAATTATTGAGACCTATAAAGTAGTAAGCCGTAGTAGAAAGAAAATTTTAGAATGATATGACTGAGTCAAGTCGCACGATGACGGCAATGAAGTTGATGGAATTGTGCTGAGTCAGCCAGCCAACCAGCTACCCTGGAGAATCACCCAACCTGGCTACTAAGATCAAATTAATTATGATATCGGCTCCGATAACTATCTCTAACTAAGCCTTTGTATCTTTAAAACAGTAACTGCATGTGCCCATAATATTGGATAGTTTGGATTTTCTCGCCATGTAAAAGTTCCGCCAGATATCGGCTCCAAAAATGACTTCCTAGCCTCGACTCAATGCCAACTCAGGCACAGCCTAGAACAAATGATTGAAGGCGATGGCGAGCACAAGAGCAAACACTGAACCGACTGATGGTTTTGCATGAGACGCAAAATCTTCCTCGTCATCCTGGTTCCCTTTACCATGAGGGTCATGCCTCGGCTCTCCATCAGGAGGATCTACCCTCAGAACCCAGGTACTGCTGCTGTTGCCATGAAGTTCGCCGCTTACAAGATCAACTGTGGCCGTGGAACCGAGGATTTTGCCTCTTTTACTTACGCCGACAGCTCGTGCAGATCTAGGAATTGGTGACGCTTGTAGAAGAATTTCTGTTTCAAAGCCCAATCGAGATGAGTTTGCGATAAGTTTGGGGGAAGAAGTGATGTTCCTCTCATCTTCGCCAGCATACTATCATAGAGTTAGTCAGTCATTGTCATAGGATAAGATACACCCGAACGTACCACCTCCCAGCGGTCAACTTGAGTATCGCCATTCCAGGATACAAAGATGATCGTACTTTGCGTCTCTTTTCCTGGAGGCGAGGAAGCAATGGAAGGACCCCACGGGGGTCGCCCGACCCATTCATTTTTCCACGCTCGATAAACCGACATATCAAGGTCGACATCACCTTCGGATGCGTGGGGAATGACTCCTCGTTGGATATCCATGACAACCGTTCCATTGGATGCATGCTCTGTGATCCCCGGATTCGCACCCCAGCCGATGAGGAAGTTGCCATTGTCCAAACCTTGGACGCTGCCCCCTGAACCTGAAGAAATGTTCTTAGGATGATAAAACTCACGTAAGAGTTTGACTGTCATTGCATCATAGTCGAGCTCCACGACAACACCGCGAGAACAATTTCTCCCTTTACATGGCCCGCTTTGGGTGACCTGGTTATCGAAGAAGCTGATTTGGCTCTCGTTGCCCTGGACGAACTTTGCGTGGTATTGGTTTGCGAAATTGGTTGCATGCCCGCCACTGAGGTCTTTGAATTGGTTGCGCTTCCCTCCGAGAACCCATCGTGGGTTAAGACTGTTCGCCTGCAGGAGAATGATTGCCGACAGACTCCTCGATGAAACCAAGTAATTGCCTTTCGAGGTCTGCTTTAGTAAGTATATGACCCAATGAGATGCAGAGAAAAGAAGGGTTTCTTTCACACCTTAGATACGCTGTCTATGTGGAACCAGTCGAAACCATCACCGCCCATGAACGTCTTCTTGGGGTTGTATTTGACCATCGTGTCCGTCAGATTGACGTGCGTGAAGGACCTCCATACGTTGGTGACCCGGTTGGTTTCAAGCACGACCTCTTGAAAAATGGAATCGCTCAACCAGCCGTCAATTTCCCCCCCTAGAGCAGTCAAGTTGTATCTGACATCCTGGACCGCAGTCATCAAAGCGGTCTCCTGATTAGTGAATTCGAACTCGTGAATGTTGCCTTGGGTAGCACCTAAATCCTGGATTGAAACGGTCCATTTCTTCTGGTAGTTGGCGTCGAAGGCATGGCAACGGCCGCCCTCGATGAAAGTAAGGTACTTGCCGCCGTTCCTCACCTGAGCACGAGCATCAAATGTCTTGGCGTATGAAATGTCGGCATATACAAGGCTGAGGTCTGTACTGGAGAAGATAGCAGGCCCCGATTTGTCGCCATGCTCCATAGTCAGGAACAGGAACCCCGAAGTGTCGACAAGATTGGGGTCAAAAGTGCTGACTTGGAAAATAGGGGCGACGACATCCGAAGACTTGAACTTCTGAGAGGGAAACTGGCCGAGCAAACCATTGTTGTATGCCTCCAAGTCGTTGAATAGAGCGTCATCCGTGAGAGACAGAGTAGCTAATGAAACAAACACCGCCGCTTGCACCAAGAACGACATCATCTTAGGAGACAAAGAGCGTGTTTGTGGAGTATAGTAGAGCAGAGAGGAAGAGAAGAGGCAGTAGGTAAGATAAGGAACAAAGTTGCGACCAACGAAGCGAATGACAGAGTTCCAAGAAGACCCCAAAAGTGCTCCAAAGTGATCTTGAGAGAGTGAGTAGAGGGAAGAGTTAGGTTGGATCGTTGATATTGTCGGTGTAGGACGAGGGTTTCAAATGCCTTGTACAAGAGGTGAGGACGTAGAAGGACATGCGTGAGATTTGTTGTTACTCCAAGGGAGCGAACCGTTTCGTGCCTTCCCATGCTTGAAACGTGGAACTGTAACATGAACGGATATGAGGGAGAGGCAGGTGAGAGGTCAGAAGCTTCCACGACTTCCCGTTTGCGACATCCATCTGGATGAAAGGCAGGAGAATCCGCTGCGGTACCTTTCTCAAGTCACCGACAGTTGCATTGAGATGAAAGTAGGTAGGTACAGGTAGTTGGTAGATTGAGTTGCCTCAAGGTAGAATAATCATACTGCTTTATAGGTACGCTATTTTGTATTTCTGATGCTTGGTCTATGTGACTTCATCATCCCTAAGTATACACAAACAAGAGCTCAAAAGCTATAAGTACTTCCTTTGTTCTTCCCCCTATATACCTAGATAGCCCCGCAACACCATTAGTGACTTGTCCTCCTCCTTTTCGCCCTGTCCATGGCCGAGGCTCATATCTCAAGGGCCTGCGGCTCGCACCGATATCTACTGTATATATCCAATCCCAATCCAAACTCCTCATGCCATGGTGTATCAGTTTGAACCCTTTCCGTTTCATATCTAGTCATTCGTAAAACAGCAGGGAATCATATCCTATATCTGCCCTCCCTCAAGAACTTCTCGTTCGAGGATCTCAATCTGCCCAGATTCCCCAGTGCGTCGCCGCTCCATCACCCAGCGTGTAGCACCACTGTCCTCCTCTTTGACGTATGATATACTATCAGCTGAACCTTTGTGTCGGTGACCCATGCCTGGACGCTTTGGGACTGAACTTGGCTCAGCCATGCTAGTCCTGTTGGAAGTCTCCAGAGGGCTCACCATCGCTGACGGCGGCATGCTCTCTTCGGGATCGGTAATCGGTGAGATGGGGTTGTCATAAGATTTCGATGCAGGCCTGCTAACATTGAGAGGTGCTACCTGAACATCCTCCTTTACGCCAGTGTCAAGTTTGGCGAGTGTCGGAACAGGAGGCGGAGACAATGTCAACCCGGGAATGCCACCCGTCAAAGTCGGGCTTCCTGACGCACTCACACTGTCCGAGTCGTGGCTAATGGTGGACAAAACCGAGTTCTTTCGAGTATGGAAATTCGTTGGGCTCATGATACTCTGACCCCATGGCGAGCTTGCTAGATCACCCCTTTCTGATCGAGGGGACCCATTTTGGCTGGACACAAGGCTGGCCTGGGAGCCACCCCATGCCCTGGACCGGAGACGGAGCAAGGCAGATAGGGTCATTTCGTCGCCACGGTCGCCCATAAGAGCTAGTTGAGCTAGGCCAGGGCTCTGAAGAGGTGTCCCGCTGAAGCCAGGCATGCCAAGGCTCATGAATGAGTTTCTGTTAGAATACTCGGATCGCTCTGTGATGGGTGTTAAGTTCGGCTCTCTGGAGATCATGCGCCCGCTTGTAGAGCGGGCCAGGCCACCTTTGGGGCCGAAGAAGCCACCGTTGGCATATTCGAACTCCGGTCCTTGTTGCTGGCCAGCTGGGGCCGAGTAGAAGTTAAATTCTTGACCGTACCACCCATCACAGTCATTAGCAAGAGCGCTTGCGTTGGCCTCGGCAATGATGGCATCATCGTCAAGCTCGAAATCAGCCATGTCCTCATAAGAATCGTTGAAGCCGCCATAATCATCAAAGTTTTCATAGTCGTCCTGCTGAGACGAATCATCGCGATCTGGTGTATCCGGCGAAGGGCTTGGTTCAGATAGAATAGTGTCCTCGGGCGGAGGGGAAGAGCCCCGTTGAAATTTGCCTGATGCTGCCGCTTTGTAGGTTGCCGCAGCAAGAGCAGCCTGGTACGCCGCCATGCTATCACCACCCGGAGGGGATGACGATGGAGACAAGGCTGAAGGCCCAAGGGGTGATTGAGCTTTGGGACTGTCTTGGGGAGCCCCGGGTTCAACAGCCTGCTTCTGCTTCTCATCAACACTGAGCGATGTGTGGGCTGTAGTCTTTGAGATCTCTGAAGCTGCAGAGAATGGCGCTGTCATATCTGATAATCGATTAGGTTCATCTTGATTCGCGGACCGTTGCAGCGATTGCGCCTGTGCTTGCGCGAAGGCGCCTGCTATCGGACGACCAAATTGATCGGTATCATTGTTGTCAAATATTGACTCATCGAAGGGGGTATCATCCCACTCTGGAGGGGCAGCAAGATCCTCAGCAAATTCATTCCTCTCAAATTCCAGCATCCCATCATCGTAATAGAGCTCGTCATCGTTGAATTGGCGTCCCGTGTTAATGGGCGGCAGATCCCGGTTCTTCTGGAATGCAGCCTCATTCTCTAGGCTGGGCACCCTTGGGACGTCCAGACCTTGGATCCCCAATCCGCCCGCCTGCAACTCTTGGTTCAATTGTTGGTTGAGAGCGAGGTTGGGAGACAATTCTCCGAGCATATTTGGTGTGTATTGACTCATGGCGTATCCGATCCGATTGCCTTCCGCATCCCGAGGGGTTGGTAAGAAGCCTGCGCTACGGGGACTGGTCAACGATGATGTAGGACCCGACCGCTGAAAGACGAAGCCAGAGAAGTTCTCTTGGTCGTTATCTGGATCAAGTTCGTCGTCGTCGAGATCGTCATCCATGCTTCCACCTAGCGTATTGTTTAGGTTGTTCTCGAGATGCCCCCCTATGGGACTGTTCAACATATTGTCTATGCTGTTGCCCATATGATCGTCTATGTGGCTATCCAGGCCATTGTTGAAGCCATCGTCCATGTCATCAAAGTCATCACCAACCATAGGAATCTCCTCCTCGAAGCCATCGTCTTCCATCATCGCATCGTAATCGAATCCATCGTCCTCAAAATCATCAAAGCGCGAGTCTCGAGCCGCAGACGGTTCGGCTGTCTTCTTCTCAAGCTCCCGTTGTCGATGCCTGTCCTCCAGAAGCTTTTCCTGTTTCGCAGCACCAATCATGTCGAAACTGAACCTGGACGATGTGCTCTTCATGTGCCGGGGAATCGCCAAAGGTATATCTTTGCCAGATAATCCAGACAGCGAGGGCCCTCTCGATCTACCAGCCCGGAGCGAAGCCGATGATCTTTCATGGATATAAGCGTCCTCGTCGATCAAACGTGATGCTTGGGGTGATCTTGGCTGAACCGAGATCGGGGCGTGATCTTTAGGAGGCACTGGAGGCGCATCAGATAAGGCAAGGGCATCCATGTCTCCTACAGGAACTCGGGCTGCGGTAGAGGCTGTACTCGGTGTCATTTTAAGAGCCCTGGAATCTTGAGAGTAGATAGACTCAGAAGCATCACTGGGTTCCCGCTGCGTCACCTCTGTTGCCGAAAGAGGAGTCTCCTGAGTGACAGCCGGGTTTGAAAACTTGTCTTGGGCGGGGAGAGGAGCGGAATTGGGAACCGGCGAGGCAAAAGGAGGCTGCACGGTGTCCCTATTTGGTGTGTTCTTCTTGGGTCGTGGCGCACTAAAATCATGAACCCGAGTTCCCATGATACGAGGATCATATATCGGATCCTCCCCATGCTTAGCCAAGGGTAGTGGGCGCAAGTCAGGAGCATGCTGACTATTTTTGCGTCTCATCAGTAGTGTCGACATTGGTTTCTTGAGGAAGGGCAGCCCTTTCTTGGGCTTGGTGTTTTCGGTGTTGCTTGTTGTCTGTGTAAGCGAGGGCAGTTCTGTAACCAGTCGAGTACCTGCAGGGCGTCGACCGGTAGGCGCAGCGGCTGAATGCTGAAGATCTGTAGGTGTGCTGAAAGAAGATGTAGCTTTTGTGTTCCTTAATACCTGTGGTGATGGTCGCAAAGGAGGATGATTTGAAGTCAATGCTGGCTGAGATGCTGAATGTTTTCCTAGTCTTCCGTTGTCCGCAACTTCAAGAGCCTGAGCTTCAATATCACGCTGGTACTTTCTTAAAGCGACGCCACCTATGAAACTTGATGTCTTCGAATTTGGCTGTGGTCGAGGGTCTATAGGGCTTGTAACAGCATTTTGGCGACTGTATCGCGATTTCTCTAGATCTTCTGTTGTGACGCGGGCTATGGGTGGAAGAGTAGGAGGTAAGGCAGAAGCATTCGACGAGGTCGGCCGCAACTCTGGAGAGAGAGCATCGGGAGAGAAAAGCGCAGGGTGGCTAGAGGTAGGTGTAGGTGAAGTAGGGTTGTTATCGGGAGAGGGCGAGGCAGGATTCGAGGGCCCTCGCCTGTGGAACCGTAGATGGGATAGCATACCGAAGAACCGGGCTCTGCGTCAGGGTTGAGTGAATCAAAATGTTGACGGCGGCTGGCGTGGGGGAGCGCGGAAGCGCTCAAGATTGCGGAAGGTCACCGACGGATAGCGAGAAAAGGGCAGCGCACCCGTGGGGCAGCATCCGATGGTGTAGTGCAGGGCGAAGCAGCAGGCGAAGGAAGCGATCGAAACGCGATCATGACATGGCTCAAGGGGTCGTAGTCGCAAGAGACAACGCAAACATGGTGGCCGATAGGCTGCGCAGCGTGTGTGGAGAGAGTATCGATCGATAGTGGGCAGCAAGGGAGGGAGAGTAAGCTCGTTCCTAAATGTGCAATGGAGTAATAGCCGAAGTGTCTTTCTATATAGGACGAGGCTGATGCTGAGGCTTGTGGGCTCGGCGATATAGTCGATGTAGATTGCCGCGATGAGGAGACGTGGATGTTGTTGGGAGGAGGCTGAGAAGGGCACCAAGTGACAACCTAATCTACCCAACTCCGATGCGTGTGGTTCGTAACGGATTTGCGGTTTCAAGGGACCCGACCCGATCCAAAAGCCTGGTGATTGATGGTAAGGATGAGTTGCACGTGCATAAGCCACTTGAATGTGACTCTGACGCGGCTTCTGAAGCCCAATCAGACGTGGAAAAAAAAATCTCGATTTAACAGCAGATCTAAATCAACTGTATCATTGGGTTGCTGGTGTTAATCCAAGGAAAGCTCAGCTGTAGCTACCTAGGTAGCCAGAGAATTAGCTCTGGCACGTACGGAGTAGGTAGTGGAGGATTTTAGTTTTACTTTGGCGGCGTGTTGTGTTGGCTGTCATTGATAGTGGGGCCCGGCTGTCTGTTGTATTCTATTCCAGCAAGGATCCTAAACCAGGCTTTGCGCCAAGTCTATAAAAAGAAATACCATCCCTTCCAATTAAGAACAGCAATAAGGCCAAGAATTGCGCAAATAATGCGCTTCTTTGACCATGTTTATTTGTGGGGTTTGGGACAGATTCGTATTAAAAGAAAGTATCCCTTGCTCTGGACAAAGGGAAGCTTTGATTATTTCCACTTAGACAAATTTACCCTGCAGAGTCTGTATGTCTGAGCGGTGATTGATAGATAGTCTACTCCGTATGGAGCTTGTCTAATAGGACTTGGCTTGGCAAAGGGGTCAGTATTGTTCCTTGTCTTATAGAAGTCTCAGACATGTTATTGCTTCAAGACACAACTTCTATTCGCTTAGTATCTTGGCTTTGCCACTTCTGTCATGACAATCTCCGAGCATGATTCACTTCAGTACAGCCTATATTCGACATAGTGTCTATTTAGCTTTGAACCGATATTTCCAATTCCCCGGTCAAAGGTCAACCTTTAAAGAAAGGGAGTAATGCGTGGGTGGCAGCCAGCCACTCTGATAAGGTTGTCCCTCACCAAGTCTAATAACAAAAACAAGGTATCTAACAGCATAATTGAGTACTATCCCCAAAGCTATGGCGATGGTCTGGTGTCGGCCATGGGAATTAAGCTTACCTGGAACGACTGGGTTGGTATCGATTATTGTAAATTGTAGCAAAAGCTGGTGTCCTTCCTTGAAACATACATGAGACTATGGAAGATGCAGTACTCGACAGCAAGTTGAATCTATACAGCCATTAATAAGCAGCTATCCATACCCAGCTGTCCCCTCAGCTCTAATCGTCATCGAGCAATAACACTCGCTTGTGATAAATTTAAGTAGCAATGGCGCAGGTCAAAAGCTTAATCGTTGTTGGACGTTGGACAGACTGGTCCGACCTCAGATGCTTGCTTGCTTGCTTTCACCTTAATGAATGATATTACAAATTAGAAAAAGC
>JAWDHB010000327.1:0-152386 GCA_033439405.1 Fusarium sp. NFCCI 5145
TTCTTCTAGATATAGCTAGGTTTATATGCTATAGATGCTTGTATTTAGGAGATTTACTATACTTAGAATTAGGATTAAAAGTGTTTGGCATTTGCATAGGCTTGCTATATTTCTATTATTATTTAAATTATTTATATTATCTAACCCTACTTCTTTCTAGTTTTGCTTCTTTAACTTTCCTAGTTCTTTATTAAGTTTATTATTAGTAAGAACCTGAAGCTGGGTAGATATATCCCTTAGGTATATCTTTTTAATATTGGTTGTGTTAGGGTGTTCTTGCGTATGTCTAATAAACTTGCTTGTAATTCAGAAAACCTTAAAGTAATATATATAGACTTCTTTATAGGGAATATTTATATTTAAATTAATCCTTAATAACCTAACTTTATATAGGGTAAAAACCTTTAAACTTATGTATATAATAGTATTGCTTAAGTTCCTATCCTATCTTAAATAGTTTTGCTTGCTTGCAGTTTAAGAAAGGGCACTATGTAAAGTGTGGTATATTTTAGAGAGTGGTATTTATAATATAGATAGGGTCTATAGAATCTATTTTCTTATTATTATTTTTATTTACTCTTATATATGCTTGGCACTTTATAAGCTTAGGAATATGTGACTTAGGGTTGCTATTAGGTAGAACTTTTAGGGAAGTAAATTAGAAAGCAGATATATACTTAAAAGTATTTAATATATATGCTAAGATGTGCACTTATTGTAAATAGCGCTAAGTAATAATTATATTGCTAAAACTAATAAGTTTTATATAATATTTTACTAATAATGCTAGTGTTTAACTAGTAGAGTAGACTGAGTTATAAATAATCTATATTAAATAGCGGCCAATTAATCTAAGCTGCGTTGGCTAACTAATTAATACTTATATAGCCAGTGATTGCGTATTATTATTCTCGTAGATCTGCACTAATTTCATTATTAACTTAGAGTTCCTTAGCCTTTTCTGCTATTTACTATCTAATACTGCCCTTAATTATAGTAATGCTTAGTGAGCTTTAGTAATTTATATTCTGCAAGACCTGTAGGAATTAAGGTCTTATAGGCATATTATGCCTAACTTGTAGGCATAAACTAAAATAAATGGCATTACTAAGAACCCTAGTATGTTTCTAAGAAAATAAAATTATTACTAAAGTCTATTATAATATACTTATTTAATAAATAAGAATTAGTAAATTAATAGCTTTTTTAGGAAAAAGTTGCTTCTTGTTAGTTTGACTTATTTGGCATTAAGCTATGCGGGATTTAGGAGTAATAGGTTGTCTTCCGCATAGTTATATAGAAGAAGGAAGTCTTAGATATAAGAATAAAGATATTTCTAAATTAATTATATTTTATCAATCTTGCTTTTTTTGCTATTTCTAGATGGCTGCTATTTTATTTTTACTTTATTCTTACTAGTGTATTTAGGTCTATGCTTTCTGGAGCCTTTCTTTTTTTTGAGTATTTATCTTTTTTATTATTGTCTCTTAATATTGCCCTAAGCGTCTGTTTTAGTCTATTATAATAATATTATATATGTAAAATCTAAGTATCTTGCCTAATTATAAGAATCTCTTTATTTTGCTTCTTGCACTCTAGATATAGAAATAGTTTCTGGAATTTAGCTAAGGGATATTAATTAAAATACTTTTTAAATCCTATTATTATATAACTAAGACTATAAAGGAGATAGTGCGCTACTATTATATTTATTGGCTTAGGGGCGTGAATCTTGCTATAAGCTTGCGCTATATAGCTGCTTTAGGCTTCTTGCCTTATATTAATAAGAATATGCCTAAGGCCTAGTTAGTGATATTTAGGATATAAGAAGCCTTTCTTAAACTTACCCTTATAAGTATTCTAAATATATCTGGATAGAGTGGATCTGCTATAAAAATTAGAGCTAGAGTAAAGTATGTATTGGGGCTTTTTGTCTTTAGGCATATCTTTAATTAATAAGTTTTTTAAGTAGGCTATAATATTATCTAATAGTATCTTAACTAATTCCCTGTCTTTAAATAATAGTATAATCTGCTTAGCTATAATACTGCTTGCTATGTTTTGCTTCTTGCATAGGCTAATAGTAGACTAATTAATAAGGTCTGCAATTAATCTACCTTTTTTAACTGCTTTAAAATAGTTATTGCGCCTCTTTTCTAGTAGGAGATCTTTAAGGGTATTAATAATATACTGAATGCAACTTGCAATTTGCTTATTTAGATTTCTTTTTTTTTGCTTTTCTTTAAGACATACTATATTATCTTGTTTTAAGAAATTATTTATATTTTCTTTCTTAATATATATAGGGGCATTCCTATTATACTTATAATATACCCCTTGTATAGCTATAAGGAGATTTTTATTACTATTAGTAAGTTATTTGTAGCTTATCCTTATTAGGTCTTCTAAGATAAGTATAGGTTAATAACTCTTTTTATATATATCTAAGGAATGAGATAGGATAAAGTTACAAAGAGCTAGTATTAATTGCCTTGTAAAGCCTCTATTAGTATTTTAAGTGCCTATTATATATCTATAAGCAAGCTTATTATTAAGCCTTTTCCTTGCGCCTACTCTTAGTTTATATATTCTTAGGTTTTTAAGTATACTTATAATATATAGAATATAATTCTATATATTGTAAAACTAGTAATATGCTATTAGAATAATGCTCTTGCTCTTGCTCTTACTTTTAGTCTTTGTCTTAGTGTTAATATTGCTCTTGCTTTTGCTTTTGCTAGTACTTGTAAATTTAGGCTTTTACTTAAAGCTATAATACTAGACTTCTTTTCTTAATAACTATAACTGGAGTTAGCTAATATTTTAGTATTTTTTATAAAATATATTATTTATAAAGGCTCTGGCAAGTAATAGAGTTAAAAGACAAATAAGTTTATAGGAAATAAATATAATATTAAAATTAAGCCTATATAAAGTTAGTATTAGATAATATATGCAGTACTCTGACTTAAGTAGAAAGGGTTATTTATACTTGCTATACTAGTCCCTCTAGATTTCTTTACTTTTCTTAATATAGTAAATTCTAATCCTAGCGACTAATCCTACTCTTGTTAGATCTCTTGGATATTTTATTAGGCTAATCTTAATATTCTTATACTTAAGGCCTAAAAGGCTTATAGGTTGCTATCTGCCTGCACTACCTAGAATAACCGCGGTATGGAAAGCAAGGCATACCTTTAGTAGGCAAGGAATGTGCATTGCTTTTTCCTAAATTGCTTTTAAAATTAGTAGTAAATTGTTATTTAATATTGCCTTTTTCTTAACGGTTTGCTTTAATTAGAGACCTAATTTATTTGCAGTAAGAGTAATTTACTATAATAGGAATTAGCACTGGGATAATAAAGTGGCTAGGTTTAGTATATTTTACTAATCTTAATAATAATAGAGTTTTGGTATTGTGGATACCTAGATAAATAGCTAATTGACCGGAATTTACCTTTAGGCTTTATTACCTTAATATTTACTACACTAACTAGGCTTAACTATATATCTTTAAGTATTACTGTATAAGTAATAATTTGAATAGGTTTATACCCTCCTGGTAATACTGGGCATGGGCATAGTATGACAGACTTTCTGACATATTTGCGCAAGAATCCTTAGAAATAGTATTTTGCCTGTTTGCCTATGCCTATATATATATTGATCTATGGTTATTTAGATGGCATGTTAACTTAAGCTATATATCTGGACTTGGTTAGTATTTAGATATGTAATATTTAAACTTATATATAAGTAACTTACTATTACTATAGGTTTTATATATAGTCTAAGTTGCCTTTTCTTTTCTTAGTTATAAGTTCTAGTTTATTTACTATCTTTTTTTTATTAGCTTTGCATTATAACTTCTCTTTATCTTCTTCTAGATATATGTTTTCTTTAGGGCAAGTTAGTTATAGAAGCTATTCTGTTAATAAATTGTAGCCTCTGTCTTGAAGCTTTTTGGGTAAAGCTATAATAAATACTTCGGAGAGGATAATATGTGGCTTGTTGCAAGGCATTATTAATAGTTTTATTAAAATCTTGGTATTATTAATAGAATTTGTAATAATACTAGAGGGAAAAGGGGCTAAGTTTATTTTAAATAAAAGAAATGCAGTAAGTATTATAGGGTCTTTAAAAGAAAGGTAATCTGTCTTGCCAGGATAGAAAAGCACTATATGCCCTTAAGGTTAGCCTGATTACCTAGGCACTAAACTTGGCTTTAATTAACTTAAAGTTAGTAATTTATTCCCTAATTATACTTAGGGGGTGTGGCATTAACCTTAGAGATAGGCATATAAGAATATAGTGGCAAGGAAATGAAGTCTGGCGCTTATAGAATGGTGTCTAGAAGGGGATAAGAAAATAGTCCTACATTTCTCGGCTATTATTTTATCTATATCGGCACCAGGCTCGGAAAGGCTTGGCCAGGGTAGGTCATTAGAAATTAGACTTTTGGTAAATTATTGGATATATTAGGTTCTAAATAACATTCCCCGTCCGCTCTCCTATAATCAAGCCACTAACTGGCGGATTAGTAGTTGGGTTAGTAATAACCAGCGAATCCCTGCTGTTGTATGTTTTTGCCATTTTATCCTACTAGTAATTATGGCCGGTTTTTTTTTTGAGCTTTGCCGGTGAATTTCTTCTTTGTAAACTGGCGTGATGGTAGCATGGATGTAGCTACATATACTCGAGGTAGCCAGATTACCCTGCACTCAGGTAACCCAAGCCAGCGCCTTTCAGAACAAAGGCCACCCACCGGCAATCTGACATTGGCATGTCGAACGGTTGCAACACCATAACTGAATTTGATAAGTTATTATGTTCCAGGTGGAATCGGATTGAACCAGTGGTTGGACCTTAGAAAACCTTTCGGGCCCGAGGAGTCAAGACAAGTTAGGCGGCTCGCCCCGGATGTGATGGAAGCTGTAAATGGCTTAGCATCAAAACCTTTCGGGCCCGAGCAATCAGAACAGGACTACTCCGTAGTTGGTAGTGGGAATAAAAGTGCTGGCATCGGACAATAGGTTGGCATTTGACCAACCCTTCAAAGTCCGTTATACCAAGTAAAATCTGGAAGTTATGTTAACTTGGATGTGTTAGTTCTCCCTGTAGGAAAAGCGGGGAGGTCAAGTTGAATAACTTATAAGATTCGTGGCAACCCGCTACTCCTACTGCCTCGATTCAGAGCAACATCCTCTGTTCAAGAACCTTTCATACCTATATCTCATATCAAGGTCCGACTTTCGCAACTCTATCAAGTCTTGGACTTCATTTTGTTGAACCATGTCCGGCATCAAAGTTCTCGTCGTCGGCGCATCGATAGCAGGTCCGGCAACAGCATACTGGCTTGCTAGGATCGGTGCTGAAGTTACCGTCATCGAACGATTTGCACAACCACGTCCCGGAGGTCAAGCCGTTGATATCCGCACCGCAGGAGTTTCCGTTATGCGCAAGATGACAGGCGTCGAAGCTCAAGTCAGAGCTCATTCGGCGGCAATAGACGGTCTCAGTATTGTCGACGGTGACGGCCGACCATACGGAACAATTGGAGCTACTGGAAATCCTGATCAGCAGTCGCTCGTTTCCGAGTATGAAATCTATCGCGGGGACTTATCTAGAATCCTCGTGGATCTCACCACCAAGCATAACAACAATGTCAAGTATATTTATGGCGAGCAAATCGAATCGTTACAACACAGCGAAACCGGCGGTCCAATTGTCGTGGCATTTTGCAACGGATTACCGACTGCCGAATATGACCTCGTGGTAGCTTGTGATGGCGCAACTTCGAGAACTCGTGCCATGGGACTCGGATGTCTTGTCAGGGATCACATCATTCCAACCAACAGCTGGGCAGCATACTTTTCAGTCCAACAAGATCTATTAGAAGGAAGCAGGGTAGCGCAGGCATATAGTGCCACAGGTGGCCGCTTCATGGCTATTGGCTCTGACCCAGCAGGTCATAGCCGAGTTGTGCTGATGAAACATTATGTGTCAGACAAGCTTGATTCGACAGCTCAATTTCGCCAGGCTTCGGCGCAAGGAAACGAAGCACTGAAAGAGTATGTGTCTAATGAGTACTATGACGCTGGGTGGATATCCAGTCAAGTATTGAGACACATGATGAAGTCTGAGGATTTCTATGGCAGTGAAGTTGTTCAAGTCAAGGTTCCAAGCTTGAAGAAGGGGCGATTCGTTCTAGTAGGCGATGCTGGTTATGCAGCAGGATCTACAGGCAGTGGCACAAGTCTTGCTCTTACTGGCGCCTATATTCTAGCTGGCGAACTTGGAAGAAATCCTGGCAACATTCCGGCCGGCTTGGAAGGCTACGAGCAACAGATGCAACCATTTATTGCAGATATGCAGAAGGTCCCGCCCCTCGTTTCGACCATTATGGCACCACAGACAGCTTGGGGGATATGGATTCGGAACCAGTTGTTTGCTTTGATCACATGGACAGGGATTATAGGCTTTGCTCAAAAGTATCTTGGTGGTGCTTTGGGTAGTACGGATGAAATGCCGATTCCACAGTATAGATGGAATTGCTGAGGGCTGGCTTATAAGTTCTTTTCATGCACTCAAGTATTCAAATTCCCTTGACTTGGATCCAACATTAATAACACGAAGAGCTATTCTTTCTATCGATCAAATCACGTAGACCATCATTCAGCTCGCCTTCCTGTTCCTCGTGCTCCTCTTGCGCTTGGCCTTTTGTCCTGCTGCGTCTTGCTCCTCTTCATCAACTGCCTCACCTGCTTTTCGCTTCAGCGGATTTGTCCTCTTTGACTTTGGTCCATCCTCGTGCCTCTCCTGGCAACATTCTTTGTACGTCTCGGAGAAATGGCACCTAGTATCGCACACTCTATTCTGCCTTTTGCATTTACAGCGAATACTCTTGGTCGCACTGCATTTTCCTTTGCATCTGCAACCCTGATCAAGCCACTATACAATGTCAGTATGTTCTTACAGCTTTTTATATCATAAACTTACCTCTAATATCTCAAGACACTCATTCATATCCATATCGGGAGGCCATGCGTACTTAGCCTTGCCGGTCTTCCAAGCTTTGAGAATCTGTCTCATTGTAGGAATGAACTGAGCAGCCATGCCCTCATTAGTGATGGCGGGATCTCCGACTGCTGCCTTGGTAAATCGAAGAATATCCAAGAGCTGGGAGCTATGCCAGTGCATAGTCCCTGTCATCAAGCAGTCTTCAAGTGTCAGTGGAGCATGTAGGGTATTGGGAGGCTGGATGAGCATGTCTCCCTTTTCAAGTAGAATGGCAATGCCTCCACCAGGAACTTCTCTGCTATTTATTGTTTCAAGATCAAGGTTGGGCCATTGCAACCACAGCTTCTTCCCCTCCTCGCAGAGTGCCGTTGTCCACGTCCCATGACGATCAATATGCGGCAAATGGCCTGCACCTTTAGTGGCTAGTAAGTGAAACGTCATACTGCTGATGAGATCTCTTATCACAGGCTTCTCCTCTTTTCCGTTATTGGCGCGAGCACAACCCATAAGGCTATAATCAGGTTGGTTGGCGAATGGTGGCGGTATGGCATTGTCCTTTCTGCAGAAAAGGCTAAGGAAATTCATGGCCAAGCCGGCAAGATTTCGACGCGCCTCGAAAAGCGCCAGGGCCTCTTCGGTCTTCATGGACCTGGGAGTATAGACCTCTTGACCTCCTTCTAATATCTGTTCAAAATCATGGAACTCGAGGGTTTCCCCAATCTTCAGTTCCTCGAGGAAGCCCTCGATTGTCTTGAGATCTTCACAGGCCCCTTTGATCACAACCGGCAGTCGTGGCGGTACCTTGCCCTTGAACAATTGCACTGCCTCCTCCAAGTTACAGAGGACGTATTCGGCTGTTGGCCTATTGGTGGGGTTGATGGGTTTCATTCCGCTTTCCTCTTTCACTGACATGGATATGCCTTCGGTGACTTTGTCAAGAAGGTCCAAGATAGCATTGGCGTCGGCCTGAGCACGAGTTTCCATTTTTGCTCTAGTCAGACCGCCAAAAATGTCTTTGGCTTCGGAAATAGCCGTGATGGTATTCTCGTTATGTTTTCGGATGAATGTTTGGGACAGGACCGCAGGCAAGGCGTTGTCGCCGGAGCCAGAGCCATCGGTAAAGATGTCCTTGTTGTACTCTGTAAGTGAAGCTCGCAAGTTGCTGTAGCCGATGGACGACGGAGCTGTTTGTGAGACTGGGCCATCATGGTGACCAATGCTGCCTTGAATGTTCTCATCAATGTCGCCGCTGTCAACGCCATCTTGAACGATGTCGCCTTCGTCGGCACTGAGAAGATCAGAGCAGGGGCCTTTGCTCTCGAATGCGGGTGATGGTAGTCGCGATGGGAATGGTGTTGGCAAAGAACTCCTCTGAGGAGGGACTTGAATAATGTGACATTTTCCGTCTTCAGACATTGCGAAGAATAATGGATGTGCTGATCAGATCCTTCAAAGTGGATGGACTTTTGTGTTTTGGAAATGGTGTAAGATAGTTGAATAAGAAATTTTGCTTGCAATTATGATATGTGTGATTGGAGCTGAGAGCCAGCATTTGTATAGTTGTCGATCGGACTGAAGTGTTTGGATGATTGTGAGATTCGTATTGAACAGCAGCATACTGCCGACAAAGGCCAACAAAGAAAGAAAGAAATCCCGAAAAAGAAGAACAGAAAAAGTTAAAACGGTGAAAGAAAGAAACAATGAGAGATAATAAAGAAAATGAATGCAATTGGCACTATCTTTGTCATTGCGGTATGTTGTTCGTGTTCTCCATTGTCTATACTTGTTAGAACATGGTGGGACTTGTCCTAGTCTGCTCAAAGAAATAATGAAGCTGAATGAGCTTTCAACTATGTAACAAGAACTATTCAATGAACAGCACTGTGATTTCCGCTACCAGTCCACCGTGGTGAGTTATTGCAAAACCACCAGCCCAGGCGCACCCGGCTATCTATGCAAAGCCATACGTTGTCAGGCTTTGTGATGGCGGCGGTCTGGAGCCATGGCGCGCATTGGTGCGGTGGTGCGTCGATCAAGCTTGTGAAATGTCGACGAGCCAAGCTATAGTTGGGTGGGTAGCGCTATCGCCTCGTACGCGGCTCTGCTGGCTGAAGGAGGTGGTGAGGATGAAAGTTGTTGACTGCTCACCATGCTCAAGAGTCAAAACTTGTTGCCGCTGATGGGAGACCTGGAACAAAGAGGGGTATGGTAACTTAGACTGCCCTGGTCAACGCCAATGGCGCCAACTTGCAGCGAGGCCGCGGTTGGAGAAGCTCCAATGACTTGAACCCGCAGCCTCTTGGAGATGAAGAGATAAGCGGTAGTGATGTGAGTACCTAGGTTAGTGTAGTTCTTGTATCTTCAAATTCTAATCTCGGCATACTTCCGCTGCGTGCAATGTCGCCTTTGAACAAAGGAAATACTGTTATGATTTGGCCATTAGGCTAGATGCTAGGCGCAGGCGCATCTATACGCCTTCGTGGCGTGGTCCCATTGGTACAACAGGCGCCCGAACCCCGCAGACATGATTAGCTTCAAAATCCCTATCATCTCCCCCCGTGGAGAGTACAAGTTCAGCCCGAGTGCAAACTGTTCAATTTACATCATAGTCCTGGCACTGCTTTTGTGCTGCGCTGCTTCTCTATTCAACTCTATCAGACTCCCGCCTCACTCATACCAGCAGCACGTCGGTTCATTGTGGTCTTACCTCAGAGATACCAAGTAGAACAGTATCGCTCATGAAGCGCAGGTTAAATGGATCAAAACAAAGAGACTGTGAGGATAGAGCTTTGTTCTTTGAGATTGAGCCGGGCTAATAGTAAGGGTCAGGATGTCCTCGACAGTCGGACCGACTGGCAAAGTAAAGATCTTTGTAAACCATGTCAATCCGTCAATCTCACCCACATATGTTCAAAGAGCATTCGATACAGAAGTGACGTCTCGTTACGCATCTCTAACATTTCTACATGCCCTTTATGTCGTTTCCTCACCTTGTTGTTGAAACGAAGAGAAATATCTGTCGGTCATGAGAAATCGGTAAGAATAGACCTTGGCCGTGGCGTTCTTTATGGAATCGATCACGTTTATATACGTCACGACGTTCAATTTGAATTTATCGTACAGATAGCCAATGGCGAACTTCTCAAAGAACCAGGCAAGATCTGGCAGTATCGACACATAGATCTCAGCCATGTTGATTATCAGTTGATCAGGGAGTGGATCGCCCATTGTCGCTGCAATCATGACGAACACTGTCAGATGCTTACAGCAAAGCCACTCCACATACCAAGACTCAGGCTACTGGATTGTCAGACCGAGGCTGTGGTTGAGTGTGCAGAGTTTACTGAATATGTTGCACTAAGCTATGTATGGGGTCCTTCGTCTGAGCATCAAGACGCCCTGTCCAGCGCCGTCATCAGAGACGCCATGCATGTGACAATCCAACTCGGATTTCGATATATATGGGTTGACCAACTTTGTATTGATCAGAGAAACACAGAAGACATGAGCCGTCAGTTGGGCCAAATGAACAATATCTGTATGTTCTCGACACGTTCAGGAATATGAGGCTTGGACAAGGAGCTAAAAGACCTGTAGATAACCAAGCAAGTGTCACCACAGTCGCTGCCGCAGGAGAAAGTTCATCGTATGGTTTACCTGGTGTTGGGCATCGCCGTCGCAAGATCCAAAATAAGATCAACCTGAACGGGACGACATGGAAATACCCTGCCGACCTGCGTGGAAATCAACTGGGCGACTCGAAATGGTTGACCAGGGGTTGGACATACCAGGAAGCAGTCTTCTCGCGCAGGTGCGTCATCTTTGCTGATGACCAAGTCTTCTTTCAATGTGGATACATGTCTTGCTCTGAGGAATTGATAGAAGAATTTGCCAACTGCGAAGGTTGAGATCGCATCTTTGAGCATGTGGCGGACGAAGAGTCAAATTCAGGGCAATATCTACCAAGGAGCCGGGGGTTTATGCGTGATTTGGAGGCATACTCTAAACGCGAACTTACATACGACTCCGACGTATTGAGGGCAATGGATGGCGTTTTCGGCTTCTACGCCCAGCTGGAACCATCAGTGGAACAATTCTGGGGTTTGCCACTACGATGGGTTGGCTGTAAGCTATCAATCACCGATTGGCAGAAGTTCTTGGATTACATCGAGCACCTGGAAAAGAGGTTCACGGTGCCACTGTTTGTCGAAACTATGACAGGCGGGCTTGTACAAGTCAACAACGAATTTGCCCGGTCGCTCACTTCTGGCCAATCATACGCGGCTTTGGGATTAACCTATATTTTGAGAATCACGACCGAGGTTTTCGATTTGACTTTCAAAGAATGCGCGCCATTCACCCGCAACAAGAGCAACTCGGTTCCCAGACGTAAAGGCCAGCACTGGGTCACCAAGGAGGAAGCCCCCCAGGAAGGCAGCTGGACTCACTTTGTTGTTCAAAAGATCATCGGGGCGGCTGAGCGAGGCCTAGTCTGGTCTTTGAATCTTACGCATGGCGGGGCGACCAGTAGTTCCGACCTTGTTTTCGACGCCGACACCATCAACCTCAATCCCATGACACTCCGGTGCATAGTCATAGGTCATGACTGCGGCATGATTGTGCAGTCTAGCAATGGTATCTCCAAACGAGTCGAGCTGTTGCGCTCTGAAGGGGACTTCTTTGAGAATGGTCGATTAAGGTCTAGCAAATTCCTATGGGACGACGACGACGACGACGTTTCATGGCCATGGACCGACTCGGTACAGAGCAAGGATCTTAGAGACTACTTTCCAAGTGCTGTCCAGACTATACGTCTAGGCTAGGACAGAAGATCGGTTTGGCGATACCAGGCTTGGAGGATTGGATCGAGCCGTTGTGGAGAGAATCGGCGAGTTGATTGAGCTTCTGCAGAAGGGATCTGAGTCTGGAGCTGTCGCTACCGCTACCGCTACCGCTACCGCTACCACTGTCAGAAGCGACGACGCTCATGGTGCTCGCATCGTGGTGTTGCTAGAGATAAGACAAGTTGAACAAGGCGCAGTCCCTCAATTGCATCATGACTACCGAGTACTAAAATTATAGGAAGAAAGATGGGAATTCTCTGTAACAATAAATCTAATAACTCGTATGTTAGCTAGCTCTTAGGCACAGTTCCATTCGGACTGCATCTTGCAGCGAGTAAGCTGACAAGGTTAACCTCCCAGACACCCTCCGCTAAAGCCTTAGCGCCTGGGCGTCATTGCCTACCTAAGGTAGGTAGCCAAGGTAGGCCCCAGTGGAGATGCCCTGTAATCCACTGTAAACTGCCGGCGGCTTACTCGCTAATCTCACTGTTTGACTTATCCGAAGTCATCCCGGCCAACCTCAACCATTTACGTACCCCCCCGCATTCACCTTGGAAATCTCTATTACAATACTTTCTCTTTGTCAGCTGTGAGAACTACGGCCATCTTGCATACGATGATGGCCTCGCATAACCTCTATCTCTCCTACAAGAGAGATACAAAATACCTCCTCTACTGGATGATCAACGTATCCAATCGTCTTCTGAGATCAGGCGATGGAAACAATCACGACGTCAACACAACAGGCCAAGTTGCGGTCAGCGGCCTCATCACCATGGCGTCACTTATCTCGGAACGTAAAGAGCCTGTACCAAATGTTATTTACCGACTCTTTGACTCTATCATTCATGCGAGATCTCTCGTCAGCAGCACGTTTCAGCAGCTCATGGGGCCTGATTCGGACGAGGAACTCAAACGAAGCAACGAAAGTCACCAGCATTTTATAAACACCCTGTGCAGCGCCTTCAACATTCTCGGTGGTGAAGGATGGAAAAAGACACATTCAAAGATAGACGATGGTACTGAGGATGTTGAACAGATCTTGTTCGCCAACCAATTTGAGAAACTCAAAGTCGATGGGGACGAAAACTCGAGCGATGAAGATGACGAAGAGGTTTCTGAGATGCCTGGCGTTGCGCGAAAGGTTGCGAGAAGGCCAAAAGGAAAGAAGGGCAAAAAGACCAAGAAGCCAAAGAAGTCGAAGAAGGGCAAGAAACAAGACACGAAAGACACCGCCACTGATGAAGTACCCATTGAGAGCATTCGGATTATCGAAGATAGTGGCGAGGTTGGTATCGTGACGGACTATCTTCTGGCTGTCTACTCGACAGTGAGGGAATGGGCAGAGCTTCGAGCCTACACACAAGATCTTTGGAAGCAGGTTGCTTACGAAGGTCTCAACAGCGCTGTTGCAGGAGCTGTAAGCAACTTGGCAATCTCCATGATCCAACGCACCAACGCAGCCATTTTCGTTGACTTCCCCGGTCATGACACTTACGAAACCATCATGAGCACCATCACTCGCGGTAACCTGGATAGGGCACAGGGAATGTTCAAACTAGGCCTTTATGCGATAGGCCCAAGCGGTGATCAACACAGTGAAAAAGAAACGGCTGTCGACATCAAGGAGCAATTCCTGATCCATGCATATCAGGACTTGAGGGATTTCATCCTGGACTTTCAAGCAAACCGTAGCGGCAAGCCTACAAAGGCAATGCAGGCAAAGATTGCCAAGTGGGACCCAAATTTCAACCTGGAAAGGGCAACGAATCAGGACCGCATCTATTGGCGCCGCTGATATACCATAAAGTGGCTGTACGATCTCGTCAACGTGTTCTCGTCCGTCGTCGTCCAGAGAAACACTATGAAAGGAGAGAAGCATATCTACGAGAAAGTGGACTGGTCTGTGAACGGTCCGTGGGCCGTCCATCGGCTCATCTTTGGCCTGGAAGAGTTCGCGGGCGATATTACCAACATGGCTATGAAGAAGCCAGGGACTGATATTACCAAGATGATCTACCCCCACCATGTCTTCCAGATGCAGTGTATTGTCGACTCATTTTGTGTTTCTCGCGGCTGGTCGTTGAACGCTCTGCACGGCCATATACTTGAAGCGCCAGCAAGGAAATATCGTCCCAGACGTGATGTCGACCTTTTTCTAGATCGAAACAACAAGCGAATGTTTGCTGGCTACTGCCAGACAGTTGACATACTACGACAAATGCTGGAGAAAGATGGAAAGATGCCTCAACATGGAGACTTTTTTGAGATTATCAAAATCGCCCAGGAGGACTTTATCAACTTTCTGGGAGAACACAAGTATATGAGTGGGCTTACAACCATTCCGCCATCGCGCTTCTCAGACCATAATGCAAACGGTCTCCAGGAGTACTCGCCGTTCTTTTGCGGAGTTGGTCTCGAAGAGGGTCTCGAGATAGCTTACAGACTTGGCATGTCTCTCTGGGAACGGATTCCCGAGCCAATGCTACTCATTCATCTTCACAACGCTGTTGTACAGAAGGGCTACCTCTCCCGACCCGTGGGGTTATGTGCAACCCTTGAGGATCTCTTCAAAGAAACCTTTTTCACAAACGGTAGCAAGCCCGAGTCGGCCTTTAGCGATGCTCTCCTCTCCAAGGTTGGGCAGCCAGGGTCCCGACAGGCACAGGCACAGAGGGAGGCTCTGCGGGATAAGCAGCGGTCTGCCAAAACTCTTCACCAAGTTTTCAATCACAAGATCAACCGAATCTTCCAGAGAGACTCGATACTCTGCACGTGTCGAGACGCAAATTGGAACTTGGAGGCTATCCCTGACGAAGAGCTACATTTTGGTAGCATGTTGTTTTTCGACCGATTGAGTCGCACAAAGCGAGTGTCTGATTCGCAGCTCGAGGATACTGTATTGGTTCGCAAGGCTAGAGCCGTCGGAATGACTGACAGTGATATAATCCAGACAACGAACAAGCTGTCTTCAATTACAAAATCTGGATTTGAGGTTCCGAACGAAGTCTTGAACAGATACACACCAGAAGGGTACACGTCAGCCCCAGCAACGAAGTCAGACAACTTATCCGGACCCAATCTTCTCGACTTGGCCAAATTCGACATCCTCGCCGACGTGGCGGGTACCACGCCACTCTCAAGCCTAAATTATCTCGGCGTCACCTGCTGGTTCCTCATCACGTTTATGCAATTGGAGAAGCGCTTGGAAGAAGCACGAGACCCTGCATACCTCGAAGCACAAAATCGTCCCGGACCTTGGGGGAAGGAAAAGAGAATTGGTCTTGGTCTACTTGCCCTCACGGACGAGAATGAGGAGACCTTGAAAGTTGTGGCTCAGCTATTCAATGACGCCCGTTCTGGGTTCATGGATTATATTTACTGGGAAGATCTGGAGACTGAGCCGCGGGAGAGAGGAAACAAAGATGAAGACCCAAGTTTAGGTAATGCCTGTACTGTTATGTAAGAGATGTTTTAGGGTTTTCGACTTCAAAAGTTTACTGGGTCACTTATCCTTTGAGCAAAGGTGCGTGAAGGGCATTTTATTGTCTTGATCGTGACTATCACGGGTATCAGCGGTGTCAACCCTAATCAAGTTGTTCTATTAGTAGAGATATTATGGTTGTACTGTAATCTCATCACTACAGCTAATAGCTGCTAGCCTTACGAGGAGATTTCTCTTAGAGGATAAATTCATCCGAGATGACATTATACCCCATAACTCAGACGACATTCTTGTTCTTCAATACATGGACTGGTTTACAGCTGAGGGTTAGATGCCAAGATAGTGGAAATGATCTGCTTATGGTTCCAGGGTAGCCAATTTCCGCCCGCAACTCGTATTTTCACAACGCTTATTTCTATCCTCGAGCAGAAACAAGCAAGAATTAGTTACACAGCTATTTGCAAAGGCGGGGATAGCCAAGTAAGCTAAGAGTAATACAACTGCCTCATGTTGTAACACAGCTATATTAAATCTACAACTAAAGCGTTTTGCTCTAAAGAAATAGTTCTATAAACACGTCTATTCTCCTGCGTAACACGATCTATTGACGAATCACTTGATCTATCTCGGAGCCTGCCGCAAGTTAACCAAACAACTTCCTTAGTAAGGTCCCCAATATTCCCATCTTGCTATATGCCTCATGAACGACCCCTTTCCCTTCCAGCTTAGCCTTAACATTGTCCCAAACCTGCACCAAATCCGGTCTATCACATGCTCCGCCCATATTCATCAAACACGGAACAATCGCCCATTTCTCCAATACCGCTTCTTCTTCTCCTACCATCTTTCCTTTCTCACCTCCTCGCAAGACCAAAATCGCTGGCTGTGCCATCCCATGCTCATAGCCCTTCTTCTCAGTCACAGCAATCTCAAGATTGAATCTCTCTTTCACAAACCCCACGAGCGTGTTCTCAGTGTCGACGATGGCGTCACCGGAATAGCCAGTGATTCTGCGCATTTCAGGGAGGAAAGAAGCATGTTGGGAGGTGACGATTAGGGTTTTACCGCCGATAGAGGCAACGGATGAAGAGAGGCCATGAAGGGTACGCAGGTAGGACTGACAGAAGGGACACCAGTGGCCTCGGTAGACTGTAAGATGTTAGCTTAAGTCGATAGCAAGAGTGACAGTGGAATGAAAAAGGCAGAGGCAAAGAAATTGTGAGGTTACAGAAAATACTGCAAAGGAAGACTAACAAACAACGAAGAGGACCGAGGAAGTTGAGAGCAGGGAGTTGAACTCTTTGACAGGTTTTTGACAAGCCATTACAGAATATTTGTCTCAGAGGAAAAGCGTAAGGGGATGTGATATTTGTTGAACTGGGATTAGTGAATGAGATTGAGCTTGATGTAGTTTTATGAATTAATTGAATATGGCAATTTAAATGCTTTTTATATTCCTCGAAGCAGCAATACTTCCAAACGCGCGGGATGACGCACTTTACAAACCCCTGTGTTGACTCATCCAAACTACGCAGTTGAGAGATCCAAATTATACTAATTCGTATATATATATCTTTGGTATACAGGGATACGAAAATGTGCCGACATATCCGAAGGCTGACCTAACCCGCCTTTAGTCACCTTATTAGACTGCATAATAGATTCGTCACTTGACCAGCAATTTATAATTATGTTAACTCAGCCTTAATATCTGGATCCTTTCTTGCACGGATAAACGGCCCTTTATGGCAAGTCTTTGGTCAGTAGGCCAAGCCGTCGTGGCGCCTTCGCTCTGGCCGACGACAGTCCGTCCATTTCTCGGCAAAAAGATGTCCGAAGCGCGATATGCTGGGAGTTTGTCTGTCTTGTCGCCGGGCTTATTGATTTCGGCTTTGATATTATCCTCTGCCCCTGGTTAGTATTGTGTATCTATCGAATCTGGGTGTATCTTCATAGCCCCGAATTATCCTAGTCATCCTGGAAAACAACCCTACACCCCACATATCTCACAATTACAGTCGACTGTGCAGTACCCTCCACGCGTTCTCGGGAAAGTAGTTGTTCCGAATACCACTCAGCTCAACAGTCATAGCGATTTGGGTGGTGGAGTTTGTTTTTTGCCTGCGTTTAACCGATAGATGGGAGTTTTGTGTTAGGCTTAACAGAAGATATGACCCTTTTACATCAAGATGCTTTGGGCTTAGTCTAGTAATACGCGACTCCTCTAGCTAGAATCGTACGGAGCCAAGCGGGGCATAGAGGATCTTGATCCTGGTTAAGATAGTGATAGTAGGCGCTATCGCCATCATTGTCCCGGGCTTTACGATGCCAATCCTCCTCAAATGCCCAGTGTATGCCTCGTGCTGCTCCCTCGTACGGGCCGAACCGATGAGTAATATCCTCATTGCTGTATGCCTGGCTGGGCAGCTGGAGACCCGTCTTTTCTCGCGCCTAACTCACGTCCGATGTGAACCGAGCGTACATCAGGTAGTGTACCGACTTTCACCAGGGTGGCGGCAGAAAGCCACTCTACCCTGTCCCGCGCCCATCTCAACATTCTGTCTGACACCGAGCTTACATTTGATGTCTCAATGAACAGCGAGACCAGAAATCGCAATCACTAGTGAATAGGCTCAGAAACGAAGACGCGTTGGTCAAGGCCTACCGCGAAAGAGAAGAGTCCAGTCACGCCGCTTGTTGAGAGGGCTGTTGGACATATTTAAACGGCTTTTTACCCTGCGCCTCCTACACCGAAGCGAGAGTCGCTTACGTCGACCGAGATCATTCGTTCAATTGTGAATCCTTCAATTGTCGACAATGCACGCCGCAACTTCGGCCCGAGACCACCAATTCGTTCCCCAGCGTGTCTGTGAAGAGCACAGGCCGATCTTCCCTGCTGTAATGTCGATTTACTGTACGCCCCTGGTTGGATCTTCTGTCTCCCGGGCAGTTACGTCGACTAGCGCAGCATCGCGCTGGACTTCGAGTTTGGAGTCGGGCTATACTTCTAGCCAAATCACCGACTTAGCCGTCACCTTCGCATGGAGTTTCTTCGACTCCCTCCTTTGGATCGCAAAATCTGCCATTATTGCAGCAAACGTCCGAGGATGGCTCAATGCTTGGAAGATGAGGACTGCGAAATCGCTGATCGAGCGAGAATGTTCTTCGCCGAGCTCAGCACCAAGGACGATACCGCATACAACCACTTTGTCGACATGTTCATTCTGCTCTGAGATCGCGGTCGGTGTGGACTGCCACAATGTGATAGTAGTTCTCCGCTGGGAAACAGGCCAGGAGCAATCTGTCTTCCAGGCAGAGGATGTAAAGATTACAATGCCGCCGGTAGTGGATGTCCAGCAACCTTCCCAGGATGAAATTTGGCAAGCCATATCCTATTGCGTAACTTTCGTCTGAAGCAATATCTGCTGGGTTGAATGATTTTCTCTGCACTTGTACCGGGACTCATAGAGAATGCTCGAGAATGAGTGTAACGACGATTGATCTTGTTGGACATTCCTCACGGGCTTGTGTCACTATATTTCGACTAACCTTGTAGTGGGCCAACAGGACTCCAGGCCAAGGTATCCGCACCTCGTGTTTTCCAGCGTGCATAAGTCAGATCCATATGCAGTCTACAGTGTGTACCACGATGTCTACCTGGTAACTTTCTGTGGGTGTTGTCGGAATACTTTTCGAGCACGGTTGAGCTCAGGGTAGAGTCCCCAAATATCTCCACGTGCTCTTTCGAATGCCTTTCCTTCTCAGCTATATTGGCCCAAAGAATCCCCAATCTTATCGATTACTTATCATGCTTGATAACATTCACAACGCCTCACGCTATCTTCTTCTTTTTATCTCCAAATTGGTCTTGTTTGATAACTTGCCGTTCCATTGTTTGCCACCCTTTCCGGCTGAAACATTTACCCTAGACACCCCTTGAGTAATACCTACAAAATTGCTCGATATATCCAATTCTAATTGACGTGGATTTAATAGCGCCCCATCCCCCTTGCAAAGTCAAACTCAGTCTTACGATAGGGTAGTCCGTTTGGATTAAGACTGTTATAATACTTTATAATTTTCGACTCTAACAATTAAAAAAAAACAAAAAAAAAAAGAAGGGGACATAGAGGTTGTATCGAGGCAACCAACGAGTACTCTCCAAGCCAGGCTGGCAAGGGCTGGGTATCGATACCAAGATCAATTTACGGCGCCTCGTAGTCTTTACGCCTGCGCCCTAGTCACGCGATCGCAGTTTGCATCTCAATCCCGCCGCAGGCAGTATTTCTAGGGCTGACATCGCGCCACAGTGCCATAGGTGCGAGCTGAGCCTAGATCCCGTCCTCTTGGACGACCGGCGCGTACGAACTCCTTGATAGACGACCAACAGTGCCCCTGGTGCTGAGAGGTAGCATCGGCCCGCTCAACGTGGATTGCTTAGCGTCATGGCCGGATCGCTTAAACTTCCCCGTTCTTGATCTGTCCAGAATGTGGATGCAAATTCCTCAACGCCACTGCCACTGTTTTAACTCAGCTGAGACCGGACGCGCCCGCTCTTAGCGCCTTGCATATCTTCCGAACCTCTGCAAAGGAGTCCGGAGTGAACGTCCCGTCCGTATCACATAGTGTCCTTCCACGCGGATGCCTTGTCAGTAACGGCCGACTTGCCTGTGATTTGGCACTTGATACTGCAGATGATCCACAGGCCATGGGTCGAGGCCTTGACACCGGGTATGTGATGAATTGGCAATCCCAGCAACCTCAATACGCAACCGTCTCTCCCCGTAATCCTGCGTTGACATATGCCCAATGTGAAGCTGTTCAGCCAGCCACAAGCCATGCATCGTACGAGATTCGGTATGGAAAAGCAAACCAAAGCTTACAGGACACCACATTTGGCCAGGTGCATATTTCTGGCTTGCTTTCTTTTTCTCTCAACCAGGCGAAAGAAACAAGGAAATTGGCACAAAGAAATCACATTCCTTACATGTCCATAGTCACATCAAGGTGTATGCTTCTTACCCGGAATAGCTGCTCCGGGGCATCCTTGAGAGCGAATATTGGAGTAAAATGGCTGCAAAGCTGACCTAGCATTCATCAACTATTCCGGCATGCATTTTGTCAGTTCCCCATGCGATCTACCAGGTCAAACTTATACTATCTTTTGATCTTGGGCAGGATACCAGTCGCCTGGCCTCGACACCGCGTGAAATACTTATACATATGTATAGGCCCCTTGTTCCGAAGCCAGATATTTCTTCCCATCCACAACATCCTCACAATATCTATCACAAACATACTATCACTCACAATGGCAAATGATCCTCCTGGTATTGCCGAGCTCAGGCGCCAGCTAGCCCATGAGAGCTTGGAAAGACTCTCCCAATTCAAGCCTCCATCCCAGCCAGATAAGGTCTCTCTTGATCCATGTTCTATCGCGCTCAAGATCCTCACGGGATGGAGCTCAGATAACAAGCAGCATATTGAGAAGGCAATCAATTCCCAAGTCTTTGGAAACAACAAAGATAGCATTGACTGGTCAATTGCCTTCTTGCCCTTCATGGAGAGCACAGCTGTCTATCTACGTGACTGGGGGACGTTGCTCAAGGCCTGGAACACGTATCGACTTTACAAGAGCGACCCTGAAAATTATGAAGCCAAGCATGAAGAAGCTATCGAGCTCTACGCCAAAGCGTACGAGGATATCGATAAGCTGGCACATGAGTGGAACATGCACTATGTCAACCTCTGCGACCTGGTCACGGAGAGTCCTGACGGCGAGCCCGATTGGGACGGGCCGTTCTGCGGTGCCTTTCTCCCCAATGATAAGAACACCGACAAACCTTTCATCGGAGTGGCTTTCAAGGGCACAAATCCCCTTCAGTCCCGCGAAGTTCAGGTTGATCTGAACTATCAACTCATCGAGGCTAGCGACGAGCTTGGCAAACAGCTGGTATCAACCGGTGTCTACACGGGGCTCTTTGGGAAATTCGATGAACCCTACGGTCAGCCTTATCAGTTTATCCGCACCCAACTCGCAGGAGTCACATCATTCTTTGCTAAGAGCAATACGCCGTCGAGACTTCATGTCACAGGCCACTCGCTCGGTGGTTCCTACAGTTCTCTATGCTACGCAGGTTTCCTTAAGGACATTCCAACTCTATTTCCCGAGACAGAAGCCGTCATGGGAGATCAGTACACGTTCGGGGCCCCTCGAGTTGGGAGTAACGACTGGGCAAAGTACAATTTGGAACGTGTTTCCCAATCTGCGGGCCAAACTTGGAGAATTGTCAACAATAATGACATTGTTCCCCAGGTTCCACCCACCAGCCTGAAGACAGATCAGACAAACTTCTTCCATGTCGACAAAGGAATGAAAATCTTCAATGATCAGGAGCCAGAGACCATTCCTAGCGAGATTGATGGCCCTGAGCCGCCTATCTATGAGATTGGCTCCATAGCCGACTTCATCAAGGCGGTCTTGCAGACTAAGAGCCACAGTAAGCGATTATACCCTGTGTTTAAATGGACATGCTAATACTAAACTAGTCCCCAACTCCTACTATGATGCGATGGTCCATGCTATGGGAGGATGAAAATTAGTCTTGGATATGTGTTCTCTAGGTTTAGACCTGACACTATTCGTTTGTTGAAAGTTTTGAATACTATGTTGCAGTGCTTTTCCTTGCTATAATATACGATCTCAAATTCTAAGTAAATGTGAATATATTGCCTTTGGTTTATGACTCCAAGTCTCAACCTCCGTGTGCAAACGCCCCTAATAAGTGTCCCCAATGTAATTATGCAACCTCATTTGTTGATAATCTATGTAGCTGTCAGGAATGCCATTTTTTTGTCGTGGGTTTGCTCCGAGTTCCACAGCTTGTATTGCGTGAATGCTTATCCTTAATTTAGCCTAAGCGACACTGTTTGACCTTTCTGTTCAAAGAATGGAGAAACTTGCTGCTCTCGCTCTGGCTGTTACTTGGATAATTAACAGTACTCTGCTCACACTTTCTACATGAAGTCTAACCCTTTTTTGGAAGGTCTTACAGTAGAATTCAGCTGCCAGATGGGCGTGGTCCAGAACACCCATTACGCAAAATGTGATATAGTTTTAGCTTCCAAGTTATCTTTGGATTTCTTCTGGATATACCTTTACTACGGAGTATCTAGTGCCATTATGCAGCCAAGCTTATGGCATGTCTTATTTTTACTTTCTTGGCAATCTATCATACGATTTCAAGTAAACCAGAGACATTCTACGCCTCCTTCAGCCTTCTCCGGGAGCTTTACTCCTACCCCGCTACTACAGGTAATAGTTCCAGCAGCTGAACGGACTAGAGTGGGTCCCAGCTGCCGCTGAATCTGAAGCGGTAGTGCTATTGGTGCAATGCAGGATATATCACATTTCTAATACTTGCTTCGGTGAAACGGTGGCGGAGAAAAGCGGTCAGAACTAACTGGAAAAAATGAAATGCGCATCAGTCATAGATGTGCATGTAGCCAGATTCTTGAGCTGAGACATAACTAGCTTGGGGAATCATACTCAGAGCTATGTGATCTACTATCTGAGGTGAGAGGCGTAACTCTTCAGCCAGCCATAACCTCCGCCATACTCGCCCGACGTCGGAGCTGGTGACATGAGTGTTTGGATCTTCGGCTTACTCGCGAATGGTCACTTTCTGTAGGAAAATGCCAGAGTCTGTTTTGTGTGCTAAGACAGCATACCCTCACATGTTGCTACTTATCTGCTGAGAGATTTCAACATTTCATAAGGCGCCTTCGACTATATAAACCCCTTCGAACTCCCATCTCTGGGTAGTATTCTTCACTCCATCAAAAGCACATTTCTTCCACATTCAATTAAATTTCACAAACCAAGCACTATCCAAAATGGCCGAGCTCAACACTAAAAAGAATCTCAGCGATGAAACTGAGGTCGATTTCCAAGGCAATACCGTCGACTCAGCAACGTTGGGGGGTCGGCTACCAAACATGGCAGCTCATTCTTGGGGGGCAATCTGTTAAAGTCGGAGATAAAAGCAGTAAAATAACTGGGCAGTATACATACCTTAACTGCGCCAGCCAGGTAGGAAAGTTGGATATATACAAGCCTGACAAAGCATTCACTTTCAAATCAGGCGAAGAACTCACCTTAACTGGCAAGTAACTCGCATCCAATATATCAGAGGACTGAAGCTATCAGTGGTTATATAGGTCCTGACGCTTCCAACACCGTCACCTTTGCTGGCAAATCTTCCGGAGAGAGCGAATGGAAGCTTAGCAATGGCAAATGATCGCATCAAACACAATCTTGATTTGAGGATTTGTTAGAGCGAGCCTGTTGAGAAAGGCTGGATGTTAAGCAGTCTTATATAAGATGGAGGGGTACTTGCAGGAACCGATGTCGTTAATTGATACTGTCCTACTACTGTATTTAACGAAATTGACAAACACTGTTTTGCCCTTTGAGAACGAAACCTCGAGTTGTGATTCTTATGATACGTTTTTAGATGCTGTGAAATGATTGAGCAAATACTGAGTTTCGATACCAAGCTAAGTTGACAACAGAATAAGACTTCCCTCAATGCGAAGTCAGATAGCCCCGATATGCAGTTACACCAGCGCGGCGTATTGGCACGGGAGTTCAGCCGGGAACAACCCCCAGGTGTGTAATGACAGCGGCACCTCCAGCCTCATCGGCCGATATGACGGCATGCCTCATTCTTCTGGTAAATTTTATCATGAATCAATGTGAGATTTACGTGTAAGCAGTTCTATTTTAAGATAGCAGCGCGCATAAGTATTGGATCTCGACTATTCCACATCTATGTACCGGAACTCGATTTTATTAAATAAAGAAGATTATCAAGTAATTCAATCCTCGAATGGATTAAGTAGTATGTGATAAGACCGTACCTGCCCTTGCAGCGGGGTTTTAATGTTGGACTGGCCTCCATGATACCGTGCTTGAGATAAGATCTGTCGGCTAAATCGGGTCCGACTTCTCTGATACTAGCCCTAGCATAAAACCCCTGATTCCACGCTTATTTCAGCCATAAATTAGACATTAATTATCTACTAGCTTGAGTAAAATATAGCTCTTGAAATGTCTGTTTTTATGCCTGATTCGGTGCAAGATAGTTGTTCGTCATAATATCAGTTATTTCTCAGCTGCTTTGATACTGTGAAGATGCGTGTGGCTTGGTACACCCTTAGTTTGTGGTGTCAGTTATTGTAGAAATGGCCAAAGCACCAATAGCCTGCAGTTTCTGTTTGCTCTACTTCTGTTCTTCGGCAGTTTGCTTTGTTCTAGTAGTTGAGTTCAGGCCACAGCAGGCCACCTCAGATCAAAAGGTCACATTCGATTTCTTCAGCCAATTCTCAAGCAGAGCTCGTAACAATAACTCGAGCAATTGTAGGATATCCGAGTCTTCTGTCATTTAAATATGTGCCAGTCTAATAGCTATGTTATCCATTCCCTCAAGGCGTATCACTATTATCATCCCCGCCCACGTATTTTGTAACTTCGATTTCATCCTATAACTCCGAGTTAGTAGACCACCAACATTACTTGTAGTCAAGTACTTACTTCAAACTCTCCAGGGATAATTAGGCCCGCAATAGCTCGACTCTCCATGAGCATGTGCTCCTTGACATACTCCCTATAGTCAGGTGCACCTGGTCGAAGGACGTTATCTGCGATTATGTAGCTCTCCTTCTTGAGCAGTCCCAACGACTCGACAACTTTGGGATCGGTGACATACAAATCCTCAACGTGATTCAAAAACAGCATATCCATTTTCTCCAGCTTTCCCTCCTCTTTCAATCGAGTAAGTGAATCAGCAGCCTTTCAAGTAACCACCTTTACTACATCACCCAGCCCTGCCAAATCGATGAGATTCATCATAATGCCCGCAAAGACTGGATCGGCCTCGAGGCTCCAGTAGACAACATCATTTGTAGTATCGGGAGTATCTTGTTTCGCATTTCTCAACGCATTTCCCAAATAGAGCGCCGAGTAACCAAAGTAACCCCCCAACTCGACAAGGATCTTGGGCTTTAGATCGGGGATTAATGAGGCGATTTTATCTGCTTTGTCGGGGCCGATGTTGATTAAAAAGTCTTTCTGTGCGGCGAATTCATCTATGGCTTCACAGATTACGAGCGGGCTATTGCGCATCTGTGGGAAATTGGGGTGGTCGTAAAGCCAGCGGAGAAGAACTGCTTCGCGTCCATCGTTCCACTAGAAACGTCAGCAAAACGGTGTACCATACATCTAGATGCTTGACTGACCTCAACATAAGCTTTTCCAAGCTCCTCTAGCTTTCTCATGGAGGGCAGGGGCATAACGAATACAAATTAATACCAAGGTATGACCGCTACGAGGAAATGACGCGCGGTAATGTTTAATTAGGTGGCCTAAATACCCTGCATCTATAGCAGTAGTACAGAGTACTAGTACTACTTTACTGAACTACGGTAAATAAGCGACCTAGCCCATCTCACACTATCCAGGTCCCCAAACTCAAGCCATTGCATCAATTAGACAAGCAAACGTTAGGCGCTCTATAGATTCGAATGATTCTTAAGAGATGGGGCGACTTCTCTCAGGCGAGAATCCGATCTCCCTGAAGTCTTTCAGTGCTCGACATTTGGTTCACGTTGTTAAGTCCTTTTTGGACTTCAGCTTTCCTAAGAGAGCATAAGGAAACACTGCTGAGTAAGGGTACAGGGTTACTGCAGTTCTACAACTCTCGAGTAACGACGACTTCCTTGATCAAGATTTCGGCTCCTCGGATAGGGCCTGGCAGAAACGGCATGGTGGCGTGGTAGTTAGGACGCAGTAAGCGCTGGCCGGATCACGGCGGCAATTACTAAAAGTCAAGTGGCGGGGAAAGGAGTTAGACAAACCTAACGACGATTATCTAAATTTAGGACCTAGCCGCCAAATACACCCTATCACCTGCAATTGAGCTGCACAGTACATTATACGTCAGATGGTCTGATTGACCCAACAGACATTGCTGCCTAATGTCAGAATCAAGAAACCTTATGGCTGCTTTTTGCATCAGCAACTTGAAATGAAATTTTCATATTCCAAGAATACTCACCCCTTGTTTCTGATAGACCATAATGTTCAACTACAGCCCCCTGCGGCAAGAAGCTCGCGAGATCAGGGTTCTTCGATTTGCTCGTGCTGTGGCCGGGCCGGTTGACGATGGCGAACCAATCTCACTAGAACTGCAACATATGTCGCTGAACGACAACATCTCATTTGCTGCAGTGTCATATACCTGGGGAGCAAGCACAGATCCTGTCGAGATCAAGGTCAACGGATGTCAATTCAAAATCACCCAAAATTTATATGAGGCTTTGCGCCAATTCCGACAAGATGGAATAGAGTCCTGGCTCTGGATTGATGCGATCTGCATTGAACAGTCGAGCGACTTCGAAAAGGCTTGGCAGATAATGGAAATGAGGGACATTTTCAGTCGTGCAAAGATCGTTTATTTGTGGCTGGGAACGGGAACCAACGAGAGTGATCTAATGATGGACTTCATATCCCGAATTGGACCCACGGCGCAGTCTTGCGACGTTGCGAACTTGCGGAATAACATTTCGATGAGACGGGAGATAACCTCCTATATCGAGCAGCAAATCCGCCCCCAACGGACTGATACAGATACGGCTTCAGAGTCGAAATTGGGGTCCTTCTTCTGCGACCTTTTGAACGAGGATGCTCTACTAGCGCCATCCCCCTTGATAACCGGTATAGAGGACATTTTGCAGAGGGACTTCTGGCACCGAATATGGATTATCCAAGAAGTGGCTCTGGCGAAAAAGGCACTTGTTGCTGTGGGCACAAAGAGCGTTTTGCTTGAAACATTTGACGCAACCTTTACAGCCATCTGGTACTGCATGCGTTATGCTTTGCGCCGTATGCACCCAAAATGGGATAGTTTCGGTAAGGGCTTGTCGATGAATCTTTACAGGATAAAGCCCCTGTATATACGGAATTATCTGCGACAGGTCCATGCTGATAAACACATACGCCTGGTAGACGTTCTCTATGAGACTGGAGGCGCACCAGGACGCCCGCACTATAGCGCAACTGATCCCAGAGACATCCTCTTTGGCCTGCTGGGCATACTCACGGAAGGCCAAGTCCGAGTCCTACGCGTGGACTATACCAAGTCAGTAGCCGAAGTCTTCACAACTATAACCAGAGCTATACTTTCCCGTGACGGCCAAGATCGTGCCTCGTTCGAGTTGGATTTCTGCAATCCCGGGAAGCCAAACGGATCTCTCCCTACATGGGTTCCTGACTGGTGCGAAATTGGAGCGTATGGTGTTCGAACCTACCGTATCAATCATTACGAAGCATACAAGGCTTCCGGCAGGTTGTTGGGGCGAGGGTGCGCATCAAGTGTGGAAGGAGATGCTCACACTCTTTACCGCTTTGGCTGCCGAGTGGACGAGATAACGCATGTCATGCACCCGCCAAAGTGGGTTCAAGCAACCCCCTATACGCCATCTCTGCTTGAAGATCCAGACAGCTGGTTTCGATCCATTGCTACGTTCGCCGGATTAGGCTCAGAATCTGGTCCTGGGGAGGACTATATCTGGCATACCATCACGGGGAGCATGCCAGTCAACCTAACGCGTATTCCTGAGCAATACCGTTCTTCTATTATCAAAGATACACTTGCGTTTCGTCGCAAAATAATGCGAGTGCGAGATGTAAGTGCTAGTAGCTTAACAGACCAAGAAATCAACTTTATCCACCACGGTCCTCTCTACAACAACTTTGGCTCCAACACCGGGGATCTTAGTGACCAGCAGGTTGAGTTATTTGCAACTAATTGGAGAGAGTGCTTGTCTCGAGTGAACAGGAATCGGACACTATTCAAGACGAGTAAAGGGATGTTCGGACTGGGCCATGTGGGCATTGAGGTTGCGGATATCGTTTCTCTGATTTGGGGCGTGAGTTCTCCCATCGTCTTGCGACGGCGTCAAGACGGAGGTTTCTACTTTTGTGGGGATGCCTACGTCGATGGGATCATGCAAGGCGAATACCTTGAGAATGGCCCAGTGGAAGAGGAATTCTGTGTTTACTAAACTTTCATAATTAAACAAATTGATCTCTGCATCCCATCTAGATAACTTAGGGCACTAAACCTAAGGCTATTATCTCCATCCACTGCAACTACACTAATAACTTCATGTGAGTCATCGGGTATACAATGCCCGGTAAGCTGGAACAAAGGAGCAGAGTCCTCGAGTCTAGTGTTCAAGTCATGTTGACAATCGTCGAGTATGAGTGCCCGCGCCAGTGTTCTAAGGGCCCCATAGGGACTGAGACCCATTACTAGAAAGCTCCTCAGACTACTCATAACACCCAAACTAATATTTAGGGTATGCTCACCTCGGGAAGCCATCCATTAGACTTCGAGATCCTGACAAAGATTGCAGGGCTTCTGCACTGATTCAGGAAAGAACATGCGTGGAAACACACATATCCCGCTGGGTGATCGAACAGCCATATCGTAGGTTTCACCACGGTGGATTAGAAGCCCAGGGTGGCATGAAAGCGAAAGGTATCCTCCGTACATGTGAGATTGTCTTTCGTATATTTCGGCCCTTAGCACTTGCTGAACAGATGCTGAATGGGGGAGGCTAAAGAGATGGAAACCACTTTCGTCAAACAATAGATCGAGCTCATGGCCGAACAAAGACTCGTAAGTCGTAAATACGTCTTTCCTTCCCCTGAAAGGAGATAATAGCTAGGCAGTTGTGCAACCTTTTGATTGTGTAGCATGCTTGAAAATATATTCCCGCTGATGGAGCAATTTGCTGATTGTATGAAATATTGTGGTGGGCTGACCTGTCTTCGCGACGTTGAGGGTTGTATCAAGCTTTTCCATAGCCAAACTCAAGCAATATGGTAATACTTCGCGAAAGGCATTCCCCAGACGTCCAGAGTCAAAACTGTGTTCATGAAGAAGGCTCTGACCATACCTTTGCAGACTTATTATTGCAATTGCCATCTCCATCAATCCCGGAGTCAACAGAGTAGTAGGACTATCAATCGAGCTGTAAATTTGAACAACAAAGCTAGTATCTTGTATATCATTGTTCAGGATGATCAATGTAACCTTTGAATCCGTCTGCTCAAGTGCCGGCACAATGGTATTGCCATAAGCTGCTGAAGGCGGGCACCCCAGACTCCGCTTAATGAAGGCAATAGTCCATGCAGCACAATTGGATGTTTGAATTGTAATCCTCGTAATGTCAGCATTGCCGACGCGACTAAGCTGACGGAGTGCATCAACCAGATTTCCGAGGCCTTGGTGACCGGGAGCATACCAGCCGTCATGCACCGACCTAATGGGGGCGTTTCTCAGTGCTGAAGACTGATCCAATAGCATTTGCCATCCGGAAACTTCCTCTACAAAACCAGACCTATGGCACCTTGGCTCAATGCTAGCAAGAAGGTCCCTGACTTGTCGGGCCGTAGGACCAAGGGTTTTATCTGTAGCTGAGCTATTGACCATGTAATGTAAAGCTTCAGCAGCCTTGAAGAGGTCTTCCCATGTAACGAGAGCTGCCGCAAGTGCAAGGAAATTAAGCCCTGCCTGGCTTTGGCCGAGGTAGGACGCACAGTCATTTCTACTATATCCGACAGTGCGCTCGAGGAAATTCAGCATCGCGGGCTGTGAAGTTCCCGGAGGAGGTAGATTGGAATTGCAAAAGTGAAGCGGGGGGAGTATTGAAATTACAATGCTTCCATCACGTACACAGTTAACGATTCCCAACGAATCCTTTGAACAGAGGCATCTTCTTATTGGGCCAAACCAGTAAGTAGTCCTCCTTGTTCCTGGTCGTCCACTGTAACGCAACCAACGCATCTATTTCATAGGGTCACTCCAGCATCATATCATGGTGAAAATTGACCGCATGGGCCACATTGCGCTGAAAAGTCTCGGGAGACGTCCGCCACAATCCTCGTATTAAGTATTGGCCGAAAACCCGAACTTTTTAATTGCTTAATCCCATATTACCAATTAGTCGCCTCGAGTCAGTGCTCAGTAGATAAAGCTCGACTGAACCCATCACGACCAAAACATACATCCAAACAATCATGAACATTCTTGCTCAAAGTTTCTCTTCTTGCATAAGCCAATATCGGACGCTCCCCCTAGAATGACCACTTATCATGGTTGACCTCTTTAAGGAATGCCACAACAGCAACATTCATATACTGTCCAAGTCTAAAAGTCACTAAAACTGCTGCTAAAAAAATGGCAGCTAAGTGAAATGCTCAAGCTCGAACAAATTGTATAGCATAGCCAACTCGTGGCGATTGAACCAGACGAGAGTCGAAAGGACTACATCGAACTGCGGTTATCGGCGAATATAAGAGAGACCCAACTCCTTGCTACAATCGATTCCTGGCGCATATTACAGCCAGCGACGAAAAAAGGACTCTATACTCGTTCAAACATACCTTCTATAGGGATAGTTCGATATAAATGTCAACATAAAATGGAGATCCGAAACTTCCGACGTCACAGGGCAGTAGAGTTTCGGGTAAGCGGCTGGTTTTTCCAACTCTAGCATTAGGGTGGCGCTAGGGGGCTGAGCCTGGATTGAGCCTTGAGGGAGGCTTGGAGCGTGATAAATTACAAACACACTGGGTATATCCGCTACCCACCTTCAGGCCACATTTACGAAGCTAATAATAGCGATAAGCCCAACCAAACCCAATCAGCGTATAGCGTTGTCTGTTTCAAGCCCGTCAGCCGCAAAGCGTTAGCTGAGGTCAGACCAAAAAGTGCCGATTTCCGTCCCTATCCTATCATATCGGTCACACGAGTGATTCCCCTTAATGTAGTGTACTATGATTTTGACGTGATCTGATTGGTGAACCACTATTCAGGGCAGTCTTTTGAAACCACCTTTCCTTTTGTAGGATACCACAGCCCACTTTCATGCAAATTTAACCCACGACGGCAGTCAATCTTTTCGATTCACATGTAAATGGGCTGGGAGATCCATTCTAGAATTTACGCTACTTCTTCTCCAAGCGTCTAGTCTGCACGGTCTCTCTATTCTTTTTATTTTTCTCCCTCTTTCTCCCCTTGTGCTTCTTTCTTTCGTCTTGGGACTTGCGCCCAAGCTGTTTCTGGGCATCATGACCCGGAATTTGACCTGGTCAGAGGCTACTCTTGTGCTCGCCCGCGCTCTTTTAAAACGAATACCGATACCGACTCGACGATTCTTTTTCACCTTCGCCGCTATCGCCGTTTGGAGCGCCAAGATTGTACATATTTACGACCACATTAATGCTGTTAACAAAGATCTGCTACATCAATGGGGTTACTCATTCGTTTCGCAAGATGTCGCTGTTCTCACAATTGTCCGACTGCTCCTCGATCAATGGTCCACGAACCTCTCCACCCTACCGCGAATCTGTGTCCTCTTTCTTGCCGCCATTTTAATACTCCTTAATGCAGGACTCGCCGTCGTCTCGGTCTCCTTTTACATCGTCGCCGGTTCCGAAATTCATCTCAGCAACATCTCGCTGCCTTCCGATCCCTCCTCCAAGGCCCTGATGCTTTCAGGCAGTCTCGCATTTACGTCTGTGATTTTTGTCAATATCTTGCTGAGCTGGCTTCTTCAAATACCCTGCTACCGAATCCACGGGTATGCAGCTGAAGTTGTCAATGGAACACTCGCTGTAGTCTCACAACTACTCAATCGTATACTTGGCCGCCAAAATCAGTACAGCCCGCTTTCGCAATCCAAATCTGATATCGAGGGCCGACCAGAGTCAGAATACCCCGAAGATGTCGATGATTGGGACAAGCCCATTCGCAAGCCCAAGAAACAAACAATGTCGCAGTTCCACCTCTTGTCCACTTCTCCATTGGGATATGCACCGTATGCCGCGACGGCCGTTTTCTTGTTCATGCTTGTGATTGCAGCTCTCTTCCGACCCTACGATCGTTCGCTTGTTTTCCTCTCTTGGACAGCAGCATTGGTACCGTTAGTAGATTTGGCATCCGGGCCGACTTTACAAGATTTGCCTTCTGTTCATGGGACAGGCATTCAGCGCACATGGGATAACCGAACTGCACTCACCAATGTCACTTCTTTTAATTGGCTTCCACAAGACCAGATTTTGAACGGATTCGAGGACTGGCACTACGGAAGAGACCACTATACCGCCAACGCTGATCCGTTGAGGATATCAAATATGGACCAGGACGTCGTCTCCCTTTTGAAAGACCAACTGCAAGATATCCCAATCAAGCATGTTATCCTATGCTTCCTTGAAAGCACACGGAACGATGTCTTTCCTATCAAGAAGGACGGATTAATTTGGAATCGCCTGGCATCAAGCTTTCCCGGCGGGGAGTTGCCCCAGGCTGCCAAAGATCGACTAGCCAGCCTAACATCTACCGCCAACTACATCACCGGAGACTACGACGATGGGTTTGATCATGACGAAGCATCCAAGATCAAGCGTGGAGGTGTCCATTTCACCAATGCCCATACAACTGGCACTTTTACTTTCAAGAGTCTGGTCGGCACTCTATGTGGCATCGGTCCCCTACTAGCAGACTTCAATGTCGACTACTCACATCATATTTATCAGCCCTGCTTGGCTCAGATTTTCGAAGCTATGAATCATCTACCGAGCGCCGCCAACGACAAGGCACGGCCGTTTGCAAAGTCCAAGTGGAAGTCGTTCTTTTACTCGGCTGCGGCTCTGGAGTACGACAAGCAACACGAGTTGATGAACAACCTCGGATTTGCAGAAGAGCATCTTATCGGACAAGAGTGGCTGCGTTCAGATAACGCCACTCACGGACCGGTAGATCTTCCGAAAATTAACGCTTTTGCCTTCGAAGAGGATCCTCTTGAGGAGTATTTCCGCGATGTCTTCACCAAGGCCAAAGAAGAGGATACGAGGGTATTCCTCTCACACATCACAACAACAAGCCACCACGCATACAAGATGCCAGCCAAAGAGGAATATGTCCCGCTAGCCCATGGCCATAGCCTTGATATGCTTTCGCATTATATCAATACAGAAGGCTATGACGATCGATGGCTGCGTAAGATCTTGAATCTATTGGACGAACAGGGTATTGCAAATGAAACCTTGATTGTCTTTGTCGGGGATCATGGAATTTCAATGCCTGAGAACGACGCCGTATCTCCTTATTATAACCCCAGTATTGGCATTGACCATGTTCCTCTGGTCCTCTCTCACCCTCTATTGCCTGCCTTCGACATAGACGACGCAGTTCATTCCTCACAAATCCTACCAACTATCCTTGATCTTCTTCTCGAAACTAACTCGTTGAATACTGCAAGCCATGAAGCTGCCTCGGACCTTGTTCATAACTATGAAGGACAGTCTCTCATTCGCCCGTTGCAAAAGAGCAATGACAAAACAGGCCAGGGCAATTGGCAGTTTGTGGTTGTCAACCCGGGTAGGGCTATGATAACTGCTCGCGATGCCCGTCACCCAGAGCGTCACCTTGTTATCCCTATTATCGATAATGTCGAATGGCGGCTAAGTAATCTCACTGCTGATCCAGCCGAGCATGACGCTGTGGAAGGATTCGATTTTGTTTCCTTTTTGAGAGGCGTAGAAAAGAAACATGGCCTTGATATTGCAGAGTGGGTTGAGGAAGGCGCTTTTATCGCGAGGTGGTGGACGGAGGAAAATCATAAAAGATGGCGCTTTGGATCTTATTCTGATAAAAAGGATGAGCCTTTGTAAAATAAAGCAAATAAATAATGCCCCTCAAAAGGGTTATCGCCCTATTAACCTTCCCTCTCGAACAGGTTACCTGCAGTGGAATGAAGACATCTCCTCGTCGGTGACCATATCTGACCTTCTGGTTATGGCTTCAACCATACCAGGACAACTGCACGCCATAGGCATAGTGGCCGGGATAATGTCGGGAAATGATCTCGCTTTCAAATGATTCCGTTCTTGAAGACTTTGGTAGTCTTGATCAGCCATAGGTCTAGTGCCGATGTTAAATTGCCAACGAGAAACAATCCGTCTAGTTTCAAAGCCATGCCGATTACCCCAGGGCACAGGCTTCCTGACAGGGATCGTCCTGTTGCATTCCTCGTGATTCTCGAAATCATTGATACGCCAGTCAAAGACTACATGAACTCGAACTTGCCAAGAATTGTATAAGCGTAAGTCCTTCCTGTTGGGAAATGCAAACGAAGGGCCATTATCTGAGCCGAAATCTTCCTTATCTGCCTCAGCCATGATAGAAAGATTGCGAAATGGAGCCCTTTCTAGATTTAGAGGAAACGTTCTGAACTTGTTCTCGACATGAAGAAAATCTGTCTCTGGATCGAAATACCCGATTGGTTCAGAACCATCAGGCCCTCCATGCTGATATTGCGTAGACTTGTCATTCCGCGATAAGCGAACATATCGACCCAGTGTCATGAGACGTCGGCAAGCGAATGCCCGACTATCTGTGTTGATATGCAGTGCGACAGGTAATGCTGGGGACTTGATAACTTGAAGCCAATTACTTGCAGACTCATCTTGGATCTCAATACAATGAATCTGGTAAGTGGGGAGGGTAAAGTGCCAGATCCTGTGCCGCAGTTCTGGGGGAAGTGTGGATAGTGTTACCGGCTTTCCGGGATCAAGAACAGATATGGGATCCATCACCGGTATGCTCCCGATTTGAAGTGAGAAGGGAAAGGAAAGCAAGCATGTAAGGTATTTGGCAAAAGGAGGTTATGTACTCGCAATCTGATGTAGAATTAATGAGTCATGGTCTGTTTTCCAAGCTACGTTGCGTAACCATAATCTTGGGTAATAGCGGAATCAGGCCTGACTTTGAGCTTCCATCTTAGTCGTTCGTGACGTGACATTGTGAGTACGAGAAGATTCCGACGGAAACCGGATGTATTGAGACAAGACTGCAAATTAATTGGGAAAACAATTATGTACACAGCGACTAGAAGAGGGGTAACATGAGGCATCAATCTTTGCTTAGTCTAGGTTTCTCATTGGCCAAAGAACCAGGCTGAAGTAAAGTTGGCTATCCTATTATGGTAAGATGTCGAGAGCCTTATTCCGACAAGCTGGCAGACACTTTTGCACATAGGAAGAATTAACCGACTATCTCGGGGATGTGATATCGAAGCCACCAATATAGCAATTTCATAGAAGTAAAGTATTTGCAAGTTGTGCCAGTATTTATCCGTTGCCATATTCTATGCTGTGTCAATGTTGTGGTTGCTAAGTACAAGTACACCAATGAGATCTGCACGACGCGACGCGTGGAACGCATATGAAGCGTGGTTGGTACCTATACAGACGCGAATATTATTGACAGCCACTTTTGCTGTGTTGGTTAGCTTATACCATTCTGCGACGAGGAGGTTGAGTAGATTGGTACTTCAAGGCTGTCTAATGTACCCTTTTTGTAGATTTTACCCTTGGCGCTCACGCATCACTCCGCTACTTTATGTCAGTAATCAATTCTAGCAAGGGGACAGAATCTTGGGTATTCTTATGTAACATACATATTACTCCTTCGCGTCTGCTTGCGGTCTGCACTTACTATATGGATTACAACAAAGGCTTAAGACTATAAAGATCGACATCTTTCAATATAGGTAAGTCCTTCATAGGTATACCTGGCCTCCATATTAAATAACACAATTAACTCGGGCACAGTATCTTCCATCGTTATCTTGTCGGTTTAGGAAATCTTCTAAGTGAGATAGCTTAGAAAAGACTCCATAAAATGCGCAAAGAGCCAATTGTTCCTTATCTCAAAATGGACTTGTTTCCAATAGTTGAAGGCCTTGAAGTGGAGCTGCAGATCTATGAAGAATCATGACTCATTTGTCATTACTCCTATGAGCTATGAAGGTGCTGATACCAATGTCAATCTCAATCTAGGAGAATATCAAAATCTCATTACATCATGGTGTAAAGGTCTAGAAGTCAAACGATGGCCGAAAATGACTCAAAATATCACTAAGCTATCAGTAAGCTCGTTTTGAATTGTCAGATCCGTAACAGTGGAATGCTATAACATTCCAGTGCCTGGATTAAGGGCCCTTCTGGAGGCGCGATCTATCTACCTTTGTCTTGTGGCTGTAATGGTTTCTTGGATGGATTTAGTGCTAGTTCACTCCACCCGAATCGATTCGGGTATGCGGGTGCGGCAAAGGGAGGCACCCGGCGATCAGGCAGGATTAAACCAGGGCCCTTACTCAAGCCGGTATTAGTTGCACGCCACGAACCAGCCACTGATCCCAACAAAGTCAAGAGGCATTCAAGCTGACTCAATAAGGAGGAATAAGACCCAGAATCTTTCTCCAAAGTTTCTCCATCCAATTCATTTTCTCTCACTTGATTCTGAAGTTGCCATGCCATAAAAACACCAAAGAAGCGCGGAGATAACCTCAACCATGCTGAGGTATGGAGAGTGCTTTATATCTTGGAAATATTTCTGCTGCCTACGATGCACCTTTCTCGAACTCGGTCTGTGAATGTTCTTCACGACCCCCTTGCAGGCGTGCCGGCGTGTGTTGTCAGTATTTGATCCTCTTTAGGTGGATTTGATCGCAATCTTTTAACATGTATAGATTGAATGTTTTGGTCACGCAGGAAACAGGACGATTGATTTCCGAGAAGACAATAACGACCTATGCAACGACCGGAACCTCTTTTCGCAGGTGAATTCATGTGTAAGACAAGACTGCGACGTTCCAGAAATACTAGGTAGGGTAGCAATCGAGCCCATGAAGATTATCGACGTCTCTTTAACCAGTGATATAGATTTCTTGAATATTGCCTATAAGTCGTGTACAATTCCCTTTTCCGATCGTCGACACGAAATACGGATTACATCTCTAGTTTTTGGAATCCTGGCTTTGATTTTCTTTGGCATGAGAGCAATCTCAAAAATTACTGGATATCTGCAATATGGACATGACGACAGTCTCATCATCGCAGCTTTGGTATGAAGGCAAATTTCCCTTTGACCTCAGGACTGACCCATTACAGCCGTTTGCCGTGGCGTTTGTGGTTCTTTGTCATAATTGTATGTTTAACGATATGAAACCCTTGGCTTCCAAACGCTGATGCGACCTTCAGTGACCTTGAACGGCCTTGGGATTGATGTCTGGCTTGTTAATGCCCACGATGTTACAACGTTTCAAAAAGTAGGAATTTCCTTCCTGCTCCGTGTTTCTCTTCTTACTTGCCCAGGTTCTTATTGCCGTCGAGATTACCTATATCTCGGCCCTGCTATTAATCAAGATGTCGATTTTGGCCTTCTTCCTTCGAGTTTTCCCCGATCATAGGTTCCGCAAGACGGTGAAGTGGACCATGAGTCTTATTGTGGTCTTTAGTATCGCCTGTATCATTTTTGTCCTCGTGCAACGGATGCCCCTCAATCTATTCTGGACTGCATGGGCAAGCAAGGAACCACGCGGGGCTACTCTAAATCCAAACGCCGTTGGCATCGCCCACGGTTGCATCAATACTGCTTTGGACGTTTGGATGATTATCCTCCCGCTAAGCCAATTGTATAAGATTGGAATCAAGAAAAAGAAGAAGCTTGGGATCGTCGCAATGTTTAGTGTCGGTGTCTTGTAAGTCTTTCAATCTATCCCCTAGATTTGCTGTATTCTGACTTTGGCTATATAGCCTGACAGTTGTTTCTGCCGTCCGCCTTGCGCATGTGAAAGAATTCTCAACGTCGTGGAATACAACTGGTATATCTTTCTCATGGACGCAGCATGAACACCTATTAACACTATACAGCTAACTCTGTGGGAATTGTCCTCTGGTCAATTATCGAAGTTTCCGTGGGCATAATAGTTGCTTGTATGCCTGGTGCACGCCAATGCTTTAGAAGCATCATACGTCGATTTAGGCGAGATGGAACATCTGACGACTCTAGTGCAGAGAATATCTTTATTGAACGATCCTTGCAGACAATTGAGGAAACAAGAAATTTCAGTCATGAGATAGATATCGGGCCTATTAGGAGACCTGAAAACGCCCTGTTAGATTGATAGAGAATAAAAAGCTGTAATAGTATAGATTTATATATTATACATAGTCTACCAGGCTAGATATTATTAGATCGTGAATTAACCTTATGGCAGTAATTATTTCGTTTATATAGGAGTCTAGGGCATTATGTCGATAATATATATTGCAATGCTAGAATAATAAAATAAAAATAAATACAGTATTCTTATTATAAGGCCCTGACCTCATTATAGTAAACCTTTATAACATTAAGAAGACTATTAAAAAGTCTAAAATAGGGCTGCATAATATAATATATACTTGCATAATAACTTGGCCTGCTAACCTGCATGCCTTAGAAATAATTCTTAATGATTACTGCTGTATTATTACGGAAGCCAGAATCCACATTACTGGGGAGTTAATGCATATTAACTAAAACAGCAAACAGTCTTTAGTCTTGTAATTCGTCAATTATAGAAATCCTGGTACACTACAGCCCAGTTAGCGTCCGACGGGGCATAATTCTACTTACCCAAATATCAGCAATTTGCATATATAAAGAGTTAGTAATATCTACACATAGGCTAACTTAATTCCAACAGTCACCTATAAGCCCAACTCCATTTTCATTAACTATATTAATTACTTCCTTTATAATGGGTCTCTGCGAACCTTATACTCGTGCATTCAGGAATATTTACCTTCAGCCAGTGAAACTTCTTGACCTTGGTTTCCATATTACGCATATGTGTCACGACCAGCACACCTTGAGATAATGCTGGATCTGCAGAAAATACTCTGCTTGGCTTGAAGAACATATCCAGAGACTCTTCGTGCTTGGAAGTCTGGAACTCTACATAGTGTTTTCTGCTATGGAAAGCGTGGAGCCAGATCAGAGGATAGTTGGCATATCTGGTTATTGGGTTTTACGGTACAGCCATGAGGATTCCTCAGCCAAGATGCTACATCAGCACTAGAAGTTAGACTTCTATCTAATCAAGGTAAGAAACACAGAGGTGCTTCAAGTATGGTATCAAAGCTAACTAGTCAGAATATCGATCCTACGCAGCTCTAGAACCCCAAACAAATAATCAGACTTCTCGCGTTCGTCTCGTTGGTGCCTGGCTCAACCAGTGTATACAGTCACATACGAGATGTGCGGCTACAAGAAGGAGAAGAGGCTCATGGTACCCGACCCGACTATTGCTCATCGGTCAGGATTACAACTCAGCTAATCACAATATGCAGGGGCCATACATGACTCTGAGCCACTGATGGGGTAGTCTTGCTTACACAAAGCTGACTTCAAGGACTCTAGAGAGCTTCAAGAAGGGTGTTGGTATCAATGACTTTCCTGTGGCTTTCACAGAAACAATGGATATTGCTCGGCTGGCGGGAGTCAAGTATCTGTGGATCGACTCTCTGTGTATTGGACAGGATGAGGACAAGACAGATTGGGAATCGGAGGCCCATCTCATGGATAAGGTTTATTCCCAGTCATTCCTGAATGTATCTGCTACCTTGGCCGACAACGATACTAGACCTCTTCTCGATCAATCCAGTCATCCGTTTGATCCCATATTAGTTCATCTGCCGTACTGGAAAAATGTCAGGGTCTTCAAAGTCGGTAGTCCGCGAAAAAAGATCCAGATGCTCCAAGTATAACACGGGCCGGCGGGAGGTCGGTTATGCAAGTTTAGCCTTACGAAGCTCGCCGTCCACCAGAACAGGTAGCTCCGAGACATATCACATATTTTTCACTATGCACTATTTGACTTTCGTGGACTTAATTGGATATCACATTTGTCATAAAATTATAAAGCGAATCCTGACCTTAAGGGCCGTTTGCTACTAATCCAAATGCGTACTTTGTCTTACTTTCAGTCAGCCACAGTTTATAAATTATCCAATAACTTGTTATTAAAATAACTTATTGAAATACTATGTCTTAGTAGTGGAGCATCATGCCTTTACATATGACGTGGGGGGAGAACGTGGCTGGCTGGATATTGTTTGACTTATCCAGCGGAGGCTAGAATATAGCAGCGGCTCAAAATAAGCTATCGGAAGATCTTCCCTGCGGCGACTCCGCAAACTATGGGAGGTATTGGCAATAAAATAGTTATTTTCGTCGACTTCAGCGCGACGCAGGCGCCGTGGCGCAAAACATCCAGTAAAAAGAGGAATTATCATCCACTACCTAGAACACCAGGTCCTCTCCTGATATATGTTACTCGAGGTTAAATGTCAAATTTCCACAGGGTAAAGAAGGACTCTCAACTCGCCACTTATCAGGAAAGGTTCGATGGAATTGGCTGGGGTGTAGGTGGCGACCTAATTGCGTTCCTGTAGCCAAGTTATACCAGGTCATCGAGCCCATCACATTAGCGATCCTGCTTCAAAGCGCTGCTATTCTTTTCCGTTTCTAGTAAACATTCAAATGGCAAATGGAAATCTCCAATACATGCCGATAAACCATTGAGCTTGAATGAGACATCACGAAATGGCACATCTTTACCCGACCGGTACGAGTTACATTCAGGCCTACCTACTAACCCAAGCCCCCCCCCCCCACCCTATGCAGATTATTGACCTTCCATGAATGGCTCGGGTCACCCAGCTCTAGCAACCTAATACTGGCGGTGTGATATTCGGAGTCGCTTCCCGCAGGTAACTAAGCCCGGTTTTACAGTCTCTCTGCACTATTTGAGTTGTGTAACGGAATGGCTCTTGCCCGATTCGCTTGTTGCTAGTTCATAGCGTGTTCGTAGCGGTTGGTGTGTTCCAGGCCTAGTCTATGGGGCCTGTTAAGATTTATTTTACAAAGAGGCGCAGCTGAAAGCTGCAGTAGTTCGGCACACACTGACTATTCCTTGGCTGGAGCCATGACATGATCAAGTGTGCTTTCCTTGAGCCACTAAAACCCAATCAGGTCACTATAATGAATGGGCTAACGGACTCCCTACATTTATTAATATCGTAGATCGCCCTCCTTTTTATAAAAATTGTGACCTATGTGTCTGTCAACCCTCAACCTGGCTACAAACCATCCGTATTCACGTTTTCTCTACTCTCCTGCGTCATGGTTGATGTCAGCACTCGCGAACTGGATTGGACCTTGTTGGTTCAGTTCCAAGATGATCTGGATGAAGATAGCATAGACGCCCACTTTGCTGCTATCAAAAAGTATCAGTCACAACAGCAACGTCTGACTGTGCCCACAAAGATTCGAAGAGTCGGGAGATTCGAAGCCGAGAATCACATTCAAGGCTACATCGCCGAGTTTGGCAAAAACGACGGCCAGTGTGGCGAATGGAAAGCGTGGTTAGAGATGCAAATGGTAGCGCTTCAGAATATAGGAAAAGACCCTCGGCTGATTAATATCCATTTAGGGCGTGAAGGAAGTCAATTATGACCTGAAAATGGGTCTCGATGCCGATTCTACTGCTACCGACAGCTGGGCTCTTGGTAGCCTCTCAGACGTCCCCGGTACATACAAAACCGACTCAGAGCGTCGAGGCGAAGGCGTCATAATCCACATCCTCGACGACGGCTATAAGCCTATCATATCAAATGATGCTGATGCTTACAACTACGTACATCCTGATAGCAATGGGAATAACAATGCTCCCCCAACAATCTGGGTAAATATACATACCTATCATGGCTATCTGGCCTCTACTGATGAGGACTCAAGGATATCCAAGAGAGCAGGATCCACTCCTTTCATAATATCACTGGAAGCGACAGACTTCATGGGTTCAGGGCAGCTACGTGCGCGGCAGGCTCTGCGTTCGGTACCGCCCCCAACGCCAGCATCTGGATGCACAAAGTCACCGAATTTTTCGACATACCGCCTGGGAAGGTCAAGCTGGCCGGACCGAAAAATGAATCTTGCCCTCGTCTCAGTCTAATTTTGGAAGCTTTTGATGACATCGCAAAGGACATGTCCACCCGCAACCTGCCTAGAGTCATCAACTGCTCTTGGGGTTTGAAGCTCAATGAGATCAGCAACCCAATAGGTATCATCAAAGATGCCCTCGGTAAGATGATAGACAAGGGCTGTATTATAGTAGCTTCTGCTGGAAATCACGGGGTGAGTACCAACACCGTCCATGTCTCTCGTGGCAGACTGCTGATGAAAGACGTCGACAGGCCAATGTACAAGATGGCCAAATTTGGCCAGTAGAGCCCGAAAGCGAACACAAAGCGAAACCGCGTGTACTTGTTGTTGGTGCCAGCGATAAGGTTGGAGGTATTTGGGAGAAACACGACATAGCGACAGGCAAAAAGGAAGGTGGTTCAAACTTTGGACCGTGTAGGTTGTCTCTCTAACATGGTTCCAACTTGAATTCTAACATGACACAATCCCAGTGGTCCACGTCTACGCTCCGGGCACAGCCTTGCCAATGTACGGCAAAATAGCCAAGAAGTCTGGTGCCGGGTATATTGAGACCATGAATGGGACATCGTTTGGTAAGCCCGCGATCTTCTCGTCCCTTCCGGCTTAACTATCCTCCAGTCTGATCCAGAGAGTTCCGACTAGAAGAGGCACAAGTCCGGCTGCTAACCAGCGAAATAGCTGCGCCCCTCGTCTCAGGAATCGTGGCCTGTATCTTGTCCGATTACCTGGCTAATAAGATAGCGCTTCCGAGCGCTGCTGAGATGGTCACCATTATAAAGGATCATTATAGTACCAAGGTTCAGGTCAAGAAAGTAGTGGAGGATTTGAACCCGAAATCAGGCCAGAAGAACTTTGACACTACTAATACAATTAATCTAGTGAGGAGTTTTAAGCAGACGCCTTGAGGAGCTCCGCATACAAGGTATAGCCTATACTAACCCTATTTACTATCTTTCAACTATTTTATCGATATTGTATATATGGCAAATAAAAATAAGCTTCTCTACTATATCTTTATATATTAGGTAGTAAGTTAAATTATTTTTATAATTATCCAGAGTCCAGCCATATGTTTCTTTTCTAGCAACAGACCAACAGTTGCGATATTAGTAGTTATTAATTCTGAGAAGTTTATTTCAACTGCGATATATAGCGCTATTTAAAACATTTTAATATACCTTACATTCTGGTCATGATATTATTCATCACTTGACCACTGATATTCCGTCAGTAATAGAGCCGGGGCTGGCTTAATTATTGGCCGCTGTACGGAGTAGAGGGGGCAGTATGTCAGCACTTGGGGCTTTGCACCTTCCCGAAACCTACCAGTATAGTTTCGGCTGAATATATACATAGAGCCATGAGACATGACTTCCAGAGTTTACTTGACATTGGTGAGATAGTAAGATCCAGTGGGTAAGTGGCAAAGCAATTATTGGGGTGGTTCGAAGCGCTGGCAATCGATCTCATTAGCGCTGACTTGATAATCGGAGCATAGTTAAAAAGGCTGGCAATGCACCAACAAAAAGAAAATTACACAGAAATACTGCGTTGCAGAAAATTTGCAAAGCAAATTTGTGCAAGATATCAATGGGGTGCATCTGCAGAGGTTAGCTGGTTTGGGAATGCCCTTGTGTGATTGACCCCTCTAACAGGAGATTCCCAATTAGGAATATCCAGACAAGTTCTAACACCAAGAACGACTCCGCCTCAGTGCACTGGAGGAAGTGACTTGTGCAAAAGAGCAAGGCAGTTAGCCCACCATGAATGTCGGATACGAGGCCATTACCTCCAGTCCGCCCTGCTTTCTCGGGGGATGGGCGCTGTCCCGTGTCTCAGAATGTCAGCTTTTGGTCGGGTTTTGCTTTTGCGAGCTGCGGCTCGGAGATGAGATTCGCTCAGTTGGGGGCTCTGGTTGGGTGAGAGAGCACCTGTACGGGAGACTCGATTAACAATGAGCGCATTTTCATGACTGAGGTTGGGAGCTGGCTGGGGCACTTGAGGGGCGTTCCAGTCGCAATCCTCCTCCTTGCCCCAGTCCCCGGGCTTCCTGTCCAGCACGCACACTTGGTCACAGTGACTCTCAAAGAGTTTTTGCTTGGCGTGCATATCGCCTGTGTAACGAAGGTCCGAAAGGGTCTGCAACCGGGGAAGCCATACCGATAGCTTATTTGCCCGTGACCCAGGCAAGGCCTGCTTGGATAGTGAATGCAAAACGGCCACTATTGCTGGACGCAAGTGAGTCTACGCAACCTACACCACATTCATTCATCTTAAAACGGTGCCCGGCCTACCCCTCTGTCAACTACATAGTAGAGTGCAGATAAATTATTATAGGGTATCTAGCAGGTCGAGGTATCGTTTCGTATCGCGTAGAAACCAATCTCTCGATATAACTACCTGGTTGATTAAATTGATCCTAATGGATCTAGGGTAAGGCTTAGACTACTTGGCCTTTGGAATAATTGTCGGCCGACCAATTGTAGCGAATTAGGGGCCACCTTTATGCCGGCAGTGGGGCCGCAAGAAAAACGGCGCGCTCCGTGCCTGGCTCCGTAATCTACCTCCAGAAGGCAAGAAAGGAGGTTTATATAGGGAAGGACTTGCCGGACCTGATGCTAGACCGTACTGTGAAGACCGCGCTATAATATGCAGGTAAAGCGCCTGACTCCCCGTTGCATTCCGATTAGCGGTCGGCGTTTATGTCTAAGCTCTGACCTACTCTTATTGCCTACGGGACAGTCGATCTTATCTTGCCATCATACACGTATCGGCACCTCTGCTTAAGTTAAAGCCAGGCCATGCGAAGAAAACCTGAAATTAGTGAGCTGTTGGATATGACACATAGCCTCATAGGTGCCCGCGTAGCCGCCATCATCAGTAATTGACTCTTTAATATGAACAAGGCTTAGCGGATGCAACGCTCTGGTTTCTGAATCCGGTTAAGAAGTCGCTGAAAACGGAGACTGCAGGCGAGCAAGTAGCACACGGAACCATTTCCGGCTGGCCGTTAAGTTACACTATTCTGCGTAGTTATCTACGTGACAAGTCAGGAGCTATGGAGTAGCTGAAAAGTAACACAAAATAGGCATTAGACGAAAGTTTCGTCTCTTGGGGATGGCCTAGCCTTTTGTTTCCTCTTCTGTCACCTCTGCGTTGCTTGAATAGTGGCTTAGCAATCTTCAAAGCTTGAATGGCGAATCTCCGCCTTTTGGACTACAGGGGCGAGGTTGAAGGATACTATGTAGTGGCTCTTGACTAATGTACTTCCTCAGATTGTCGCAATAAACATATATATATCTATTGTTGTCCAAGTCAGGCACAGATAGTTTCCAGGTCTTATTCCCATACTTCCTGTCTTGGAAAATCTTCCCACTTACGTCTATCAATTTTACTCCCACAAATCAGAATTCATGTCTTCAAATAAAGCCATCATGTCTGCTCTCCCTCCCGCCCTGAGATCTAGTCTCACAAATGGAGGACTCGGGGGTATTTATATTGACGAATCCAACTTTTCCATCAATGGCAGCAAAGAGCACGCCAAACAGCATCCTGGCTCCGTTTCACCCTGGCGGTATGATGTTGTTACCCTTAAGAACATTATTCTTGAAGGCATCAAACCCCAGCTAGGTGAAGACATTTTCAGAATGTTCTTCACTTTCTACGGCTCTAAAATGGACCCTGAGGTTATAAACTACCAAGATCTCTGGAACCTCCATTTTGCCAGACTCAAAAACTGCGAGCGCAGAGTTATCAACGGGCGTGAAAAGGGGGTTGACACTCTACTTTGTGTCGACATGGCACGCGAGTCCGCTCATGCTCTCCACTTTGGATTTCCGTGCGCTTTTGTCCTGGTCTCCGGCGACGCTGATCTTGTACATGCTGTGGAAAACGTCGCTTCATATGGATACGATGTCTATGTTTGGTCTTGGGGGAGGTCTCTCGCCCGGGCATTCAATGATCTTGAGCGGTCACAAATCTCCTAGGACGCATTTTTATTCGCCTGCTTGATCCCTACTTAGATGTTCTGACCATCAAAGATCATGCTCTGGTATCGCCCTCGCTTCAAAGAGCTTCTTCTAACTATGGAGGAAGTCAGGAAAGTAGCCCTGCAGGATTATACAATGGAGTGGAATTCTGGCAAGACACGGAAATCAGCCCCGAGAGTAGCCAGCGAATGACTCCAGACAGTTCCATCGTTCTCACAGAGCCCACGACAAAGTCAACTCGAAAGAAGAAATTCCAGCCACTATGCAATATTTGTGTATTTCAAGGGAAACATGTGGAACATGATTGTTTTGAGAGACGAAGGGCTGCGTGAGAGATGGCTGATTTAATAGGACTATAATGAGATGCAAGATGGGTTCTGATGCTTAATTTTAATTATTACTGTTCTTGACTATCGAGAGAAAAAGAATAACTGGTGCTGGTATTGAACTTCCGACGGTGGTGATTGTGTGCACAACCCATGAGCCACTAAATAGTTTGACGGTTCGACCCTGCCAGCCGCGTATAACCATGCCACCTTTCAGCCCCTCTCTATACTATTCATCAAAGGCTCACTCGCCTTCAACCTATCCAGGTTCTGGAGGAAAAGATCCAGCAACCTTGTCCAGTACTCCTGTGACTTCCAACTCACGTGCGGCGTGATAAGCAGGTTTGGAGCTCTCCACAGCGCGTGATCCGCAGGCAGCGGCTCAGGGTCTGTCACGTCCAGCGCCGCTCCACATATTTTGCCAGTTGTAAGGGCGTCGAGAAGGGCGTTTTGGTCGATGAGCTGACCTCGCGAGACGTTGGATACGAAGGTCCTCTTGCGACTGAGAAGAGCGAATTGCTCTGTCGAGAGGAGAGACTGCGTTTCCGAGGTCAGGGGTAGGCACAGCACGATTATGTCGAAGCCCTGAGAGAGGAACCCATTGACGTCTTCTTGGGAGACTCCGTGATACCAGTGCTTGGGGATCAGGCCTTCTGGATCACCAGTTCCGGGGATGTTGTAGCTCTCATCTTTGCGTGAAGCTGGTGTCGCCTTTTCCGTGCGCGTGTATGCTGAGACCTCCATGCCCAAAGCCTGGGCCAATCTGGCGCACTGTCTGCCAATAGCTCCATAGCCAAGAATACCCCTGGTTCGAAATTCAGCGCTTTGTCACTCTCATGGACTGCTGCTGCCAAGATTGAACATCGGCTGGGTAATGGGAAGAACTCACATAGTGGCGCCAACTGAGTCTGTTACGGGTGACTCGTAGGACTTCTCCCATCGGCCTGTCTCCATATCATCTGCATACTTGCGCAGGTGATGCGTGTGCGATAGCCAGGAGCCGATTACCCACTCTGCAATCTGTGGTCTGAAAGACGGACAAACACAGTCAGCCACAAGAGGGAACACTGTCAACATGCAATGAAAGGGGGCCACTCTTGCTTACGGATGGATTCCATTCGCGGTGCAGAACTGGGCCTGTCCCTTCTCAAAGGTTGGATGCCCCGCCCACAAGTCGAAGCCGGCCGAGGTCAACTGCACGAACCGCAGATTTGGCACAAGGTACGGCGGCGGTGGGACGTACGTGCACAGCATCGTCACGCCGTTCCAAATCTAGACAGGGAGGGTTTCAGGCCTACGGAGGCCTCGATCAGGCGCCGTCGCATTCTCCCATCGGATCTCGATGTTGGCGTGGTCAAGGGCCATCCTTTCCAACCACCATGCAGGCGCATCAGCTGGGATGAAGACGAGCAACACATCCTCTGTTGCACTGGCCGTGTTGACGGCGTGGACCTCGGGCATTGTTTGTTGTCGTCAAGTTCGTTCAGAGCAACTCCAGTCTATCAAGTAACGTAGTTGCTATTGTTTCTCCGCCAAAGAAGCCGCGGTCTCTAAGTTTTTTGTAAAGCAAGCTATGGTTCAGAACTTCCAGAGGAGCAACATGCTGGTATATCTTTGATAGGCGTATGAATTGTCCCAAATAGGAAATGCGAAACGCTTATCAGCAACAGCCCGTACCTGATCATGAAGCCACGATACTGTCCTGCATCAATGTGTCCCGTGTCCGACCAGGATATACCACCTTGAGCTCTTGATTTCTCTGCCGGACCCAGTTCTGGTGCTCTTCCGTGATAGCCTCCCTAGACGAGACGTAGAAAGGGAAGCACAGTGACGAGTCCGGTCCGCAGCCAAGTGGCATGGATTTGATAAGCATGACGATGTCTCGGACAGTCTGCTGCACACGCGGTGAGGCTGGAGAGTCGCGGTAGATGACGCGCTGTAGGATCAGGTGCGCACACCAGTAGAAGCACTGACTCAGTGTGTCAAGGTGGCGGGCGGGTGACGGACGGGTGGTGGTGAAGGTCACCTGAGACCTTGCGTAGATACGCATGTCCGTCTCTAGAGTTGATGCCTTTCGCAGGACGGAGTACTCTGTATCCTGGTCGACGCCACCGCCGCTGTTTCTAAGATCGGCCGCGAGATGTGACAGCCTCGCGTAGAACCCCAGCACGGGTTGCGGACAGCCCGTCATCTCCCTGAAGGAAGGGCTCGTCCGATCATAGGCCTCGTCAGGGATGAACAGCCAGAAGTCTAGGGGAAGATAGGGCCTTCGGCGGCGGAGGATGGCGGTGGTGACATCGAGAATGGCAAATCTTTGCACGAGAAGACGCGGAAGGAAGTCGTGCGTTGGGGTATCTATATATCCCTGGTCGCGAAGGAGATAGGCCGCGCAGGTGATGTGGGTGTCGACGCCAGACCCGCCTGTAAAGACGGTGTTGGCAATCTGAAGGAGAACAGCAGCAAGGGTGGCTTGGGCCGGACTCAGAGGGCCGAGGGTCTCAGAATCAGAGTCATGGCACGAAGCTGTACGAAGGGCCTGCTGGAGGGAGGTCAGAGCCTTCTCGTGGCGCATAGCTACCAGCTCCGGAGATGTATGTCCGTGGCAATACATGTACTCAGTTGCAAGGGAAATAATGGTATCAAACAGGACGGGTGAGGCCATTGCAAGGGAGGACAGCCTCTGGTAGGGGTTCTCCGCAGAATCGTGGGCCGGCAGAACCCGGGCTAGGTAGTGGGACCAGTAAGCGAAGGCGATCCTCTCGCTGGGTGAGCTGAAGACATTAGGATCGATGCCAGGGCTGAGGTCATCGTCATTAAACTCCCAGCCGTCTATCGATGCGGAATCGGCATGGCTGCTGTAATGATCGCTGATGCTGCTACTACTGCTGGTTGAGTCGATGTAGATAGTAGAGGCACTTATTTGGGCCTCGCCAGTATCAGCTTCGGATGGAACTTGAGGCGAGAGGCATACTGCGGCGGTAGTGGTATTATCCTCGACTGGCCAAGGTACGCTGGCATCAGTATCGAGGAGGGGAAATTGACCCGACGACAGACTGAAAAGAGAGGCTACAGCCTCTTGGGCTTCTGCATCGCTCTGACTCAACTCATCGATCACCCGCGACCGCCGTCGTTGCCGCTTCGCTGATGAGCAACGAGCCCTGTCAGTTTCGGCTGGAGAGACTACAGAGGCACTATGTTGGTGTTCCAGGGTGGCCAACTTGGCCCACTGCACAGACCGGTGGGTGTATTCACAGGCAACGTTCCGCTGGACGCACGACTTGCAGCGAGGCCGCTCTTCAGAGCATTTTCGCCGGCGACGGCGACAATTGGTGCAGCCATTGCGCGAGCGCATCTCAGATGACATGGTAGAGCGTTACGCCAGACCCAGGTCAATGAGGGGTATTATCAGTGATACTATCGGAAATAGCTTCTGTACTGTATCATGCCGTAAGGTACTGTATTGGCTCGTATTGTATCATGTCGCATCCATGTGGTTTAAGTATGAGCTTTTGTTTCGAGGGTTTCTTGGGAACCCCAATGTGCCCTTGCTCCTGGATCTCTTCCTCCCTCTCTTTCTCTCACAATCTTGACTACTTATAGCAGGTAAAGAAGAAAAGAAGAGACTGTAGTTATCCATATCTTGTAAACATGTCGACTGTTACTACAAGCACAGCACAGCCAAGCGTGGCCATGGAAACCGTAGTTATGACCCCGGCAGAGCCCAAGAAGCCAGCCGGCTACGACCCAGACGATCCAACCACCAACCTCAACGTCCTCCCCACCTTCGCCTCCAAAGTCGAGGAGCGACAAGGGGCCAAGAACCAGATGGTCGGCATCTTCAGAGTCTTTGCAAAGCACGGTTTTGCAGACGGTTTCAACGGCCACGTCTCCCTCCGCGACCCCGTCGAACCCGCCACTTTCTGGATCAACCCCTACGCCAAGCACTTCTCCATGGTCAAGGTCTCTGACCTGATCCGCGTCGACCACGACGGCAAGTACGTCGAGGGTCCGAGAGGCTCCAAGATCAACACCGCTGGCTTCATCATCCACAGCAACATCCACAGGGCGAGGCCGGACCTCCATGTTGTCTGCCACGCGCACTCTCCCTACGGACGGGCCTGGTCCTGTTTTGGTCGCCCCATTGAGATGCTGACGCAGGACTGCTGCTACTTCTACGACGATCTGAGCGTTTATGGCGGGTTTGGCGGTGTTGTGCTTGCAAGTCAGGAAGGAAAAGAGCTGGCTAAGCAGCTCGGCCCCAAGAACAAGAACCTCATCTTACAAAACCACGGGTATGTCCAATTGCCCATTCTTTCTTCATATCTTCAATGCTACTTGATGATAGACCTTGCTGACATGCTTTGCAGTCTTATTACCTGTGGCTCAACTCCAGCTGAGGCCGCCGCCTACTTTATTAGCCTCGAGCGGGCATGCCAGACGCAGCTCCTAGCTGAGGCTGCAGCTGCCAATGGAATCGAGAAGCGACTTGTAGGCGATGAGGAGGCCAAGTTTACTAAGAGCTGGCTCGGGGCCCCGGAGGTTATGTACATGTGGTTCCAGCCGGAGTATGAGGCTGTGCTTGCAGAGAGTAATGGGGACATGTTGCTATAAGAAGGAATAACTAAGATTTCTTTATCGTTTACTTTAATCTCTGCTACTATACTGAAGGATAATAAATTCATATTAGACATTATAAGATGAAGGACACTATGAAGGTTAGGTACCAAGATTGGCAAAACATAAAACATACCAAATAACATTCGAAAGGCTTGCATATATTTCAATATTTCTACTCATATATTCTCAACTCCTCTTCTGTTTAAACAGAAATAATTGCCAATAAGATCCTCCTTAAACATGAGCTATTTCACACATGGCCTATAGATGTACTATATTCAATCACCAGTTATAATCTTGCTACATACCTCTCAACAGAAGCAATGTGTCCCCATTCTGCACCTGATCTCCCGGCTGCTTCAGAACAGCGTCAACTTTATACCGCTGTGACTCCTTGCTACCGGAAGCAGGGCCCCTGACGGAAACCTCCATTTTCATCGCCTCAAGGACAACCAAGACGCTCTCGCTCGTAACAATATCCCCGACAGCAACAAGAATCTTCCACACGCTGGCAATCATACTTGAAGCTACTTTGATGTGGTTTGCTGTGTTTGAGTATTATTAGCATATTACATGTATGAAATATAGTACGCGCAGGGAACATACCTGAGATTTCTAATCCGGTTGCTGCTTTCTCTGTTGCCTGAGCCACTTCCTCTGCCTTCTTCTCCATCTCCCATTGAGAGAGGAGCTCGTTTTCCTTGGCGAGCTCGACCTGCGTGCACTCTGCCTGTCGCAGTCGAAGCGCATGAACTTCCTCCGCGGTATCTGCCAGTAACCTTTCATGTGCCGCCATATCAAGAAACCCCGGCTCGATCTTGATCTCAATCATTCCAGCCTCGAACAGCGCAACCATGGTCTCATACTCGCTCCTGTCAACCTCGTGAAATACGACACGATCAAAGGGCTCAAACAGCCACGGCTTTCCCGGCCGGGTGCCCCGACGTCTTTCATAGGTATCCCAGCAGCAGCCGGGCAGCGTCACGCCCCAGAGCATATATCCGCCTGGCGACTCATTCGGGACGATAGAGCTGCAGGTCCCCCCTGAGCCGAGGGCGCCTGCGTTGGTCCATACCCTTGCCGGGTTATACTTTGGCACCGTGAGCTGAAGCCTCGGGTCGAGCACGTTGAGGATCGGCAAGCCCATGAGCCAGCCAACGGCGTTGACTATATGCGGTGTCTCGAAGTATGCTTTCTTCACATCCTCCTTTGCTGCCAGACCATTGCTTCGGCGGATGAAGTCCACGTTGTCGGGCAGGTATGCTGCGTGCCGCCGCACAAGTGTCATATACTTGGAGACTGCCTCATGACACTCAGCAGGGTCAAACAAAGCGGGCAGATGGATCAGACGGCTGGGTATTCTTGTTTCCTCTACAGATGGAAGACTAGCTTCGATAGAAAGGACCTTTTCCACAGCACACAAGGATGACATGGCTCCTGGGTCGAAGTGTACCAGTATGGAAAAATTCTCAGCGACAGGGGTTCGGCCGAAGCCAGCAACACCGGCACCATCCTTGAAGATGTTGGCCAACTGCTGGATTCGAGCACGATCGCTAAGGCTAAAGGTCCCTGGGCCGATTGTACACAGAATAGCGCGCTCACCAGCCTGTCGAATGCTCAACTCCGGCTTGGAAGCATCAGCGTATCGGCGGTGCAGAACTCCATCGCCAGCGTCTACCTCGGGTAAGGTCCAGTCGAAGTGGTATCCCGCTGGATCATAGACCTCTGACCCTGCGGAAATGTATTTTCTAACCACATCGAGATATGTCGCAACTCGTTTCTCAAGTTCCATGGCCTGTGAAGCGTTGATGGCCTGGAATGATAGGGCGCTACCTGGTGTTAACTGGCCGAGGCGCCAGAGATCGCACTGCGCGATGGTATGAGTGATGATGAAGCCAGTCTGATTTGGGCCATCCACAGGAGTAATAAGACCCGTATCTCCCGTCCAGCTGACAGCGCCCAGCGGTACGCCAAAGCCGACCATGTTGCTTGGGTGACTGCCTCCCTCTCCTCCGTCTTTCCTTGCCCATTGAGGTGGCTGGCCGTCCAGTTTGATACCGACTCTACTAGAGTTGAACGAGTACTTCCAAGATCTGTTGAATATGTCTTTTTGGCCCTTTTCCGTGACGAATTCATCTGAAAACCACGGGCCAGGCAGGGCATACAACCGAGGCGATTGCTCAAACGACAATATCAGATTCTCAGGCAAGGCAACCAAGCTTGCAGATGCTGGGTTCGGGGAGGATTTCGATACAGTTGCGTCTAGAAACATGAAATCTCCCGCTTGAAGACATCTCCCCTGGTAACCTCCCCAGCCGAGACCTGGCGTAGTGCTCTTGGAACCCAGGTAGTGGGCGATGCTGGGGAGACCGCCCCGGATAGCGAGGTATGCGCGTGCACCAGAAGAGGCGTAGCCAACTTTGATCTCGGAACCGGCCTTTACAAAGTGACGAGTCCACAGAGCAGCCGACTGACCATCTATGGTCATGTTGAATGGCGCGCCGCAGAGAGAAATAACCGCGGCAGAATGGAACTTGATGCACGGACCCAAGACTGCAATCTCTAGGCCTTCTGTCCCCTCTGCATTGCCTACCAGCAGGTTCGCAACTCGGAAGGACAGCGGGTCCATCGGTCCAGACAGAGGCACGCCGTTAGGAACCCCCGTTCGGCCGGGGAAGTCCTGGACCATTGTGTGCGCGCCTGGTTCGACAATCTCAATGGCTGCCGGCCTGTACGTGAAGCGTGTGTCGAGCATGGCTGTGGTCGTGAAGCCGCTGAGAAAGTCGTCACCATCGATGACAGCGGCCAGGAAGTCGAGGTTACTTGGAGGACCCTGGATCAGCGTCTGCTGCAGGGTTTGATACATGAGGGTTATAGCAGTCGAGCGAGTCTCTGCGTACACCATAATCTTGGCTATCAGAGGATCGAAGCATGGCGACACCAGCGTTCCGCTCTTGACCCATGTATCGACGCGGACGCCCTCCTGAGCCGGGAACCAAACGTGCTGCAGTAGACCTGGAGCTGGGGCGTAGTCTTTGGCGGGGTTTTCGGCGTAGACTCTCGCTTCAATAGAGTGTCCAGATGGGCCGTCTCGGTTGTAGCTTTGGAGCTGGTGGCTAGGAATTTCCCCCTGTCCGTTGAGCTCCAGGTCAGCCTGTAAAAGCATCATCTCAACAAGATCGACATTATAGCACAGCTCGGTAATGCCATGCTCGACCTGCAGCCGTGTGTTCATCTCGAGGAAGTACACGTCCCCGCTGTCATTGTCGACCAAGAATTCAACCGTGCCCGCGGACTTGTAGCGCACCGAAGCAGCGAGCATGACGCTGTACTCGCTAAGCCTCTGTCGCAACTCGGGGTGCTCCAGGACGAACGGGCTCGGACACTCTTCAATCACCTTCTGGTGTCGTCGCTGGACGCTGCACTCTCGCTCGCCTAGGAAGACGACATCGCCCTGCCCATTGCCAAAGATCTGTGTCTCGATGTGCCGACCGTTTTCTACGTATTTTTCAACAAAGAAGCCTGAGTTGTGGAAAAGGGCGCCTGCTCTGCTGCTGACGGCTTCCACGGCCGCTATGAGCTCGCTTGAGCTATAACAGGTCTTGAGCCCCATCCCTCCACCTCCTGCCGTGGCCTTTATCATGATCGGATAGCCCAACCTATTCGCAGCGTCCAGGGCCTCGTCGCTTGAATGGATCATCTTGGTCCCAGGGACAACAGGTACGCCGGCAGCGATAGCAAGCTCTCTCGCCGTGTGCTTGAGCCCAAAGCTGCTGAGGTTCTCCTCTGAGGGCCCAATAAACAGGACTCCAGCCCGCTGCAGTGCCGCAGCAAACCTTGGGTCCTCGCTCAGAAATCCATATCCAGGGATTACGCCCTGGACGTTGTGCGTCTTGCAGATGTCGACAATGTCCTCTATGTCGAGGTAGCCTTGAGAACCTCGCTGCCGTAGAGGATATGACTCGTCGGCCATACGCACGTGGGGGGTATCGGCATCTTCGATGGTGTATATGGCGATGCTGGTGATGCTCAGCTTCTGGCACGATCGGATGAGACGAGCTGCGATTTCGCCGCGATTCGCGACGAGAACTCGCGTCAGGTGCATAACAATCACTCGGATACTGGGAGTCCGCTGCAGGCAGTTTTTGCTGGTTCGGAAGATGCTAATCCTTGGCCTTGTTGGTTGTCTGGTGTACCTTGCTGGGATTTCGCAACTAAACAGACGCTTTATGATGCTTTACTAGCTATTCTGTTATATTATTTTCTTACTTGCTGTATTACAGTTGGGTTGGAAAGCAATTTGTTTGTTTGTTGTAAGTGTTATCGGGTACCTTGATCTAATAACCCGCTATTCCTATCTTGGGGAGGCGTAACCTGCAACCATAAATTGCAAAGCGTTGTCGCTAATCTAATCGGACTCTTATCTTGGGACGCTTGGAGATAAGAAAGTCTAGCATGGATGCTAGATTGTGGATTCAACTATCGGGGCAGGCGGATGCTGACACCCACTCGCTGATTAAATCGTAGAAAAATGAGAACTTAGTTTATGTATGTCTCCTCTATTAGCCCTTACTGCTATATTTGCAGACGAACTTAGGGGTTAAGTATATGTCCATATTTATAAATTATCCTCAGAGAAAGTAAAGAAACTAAATTCAGGACTTTATTCTGTATCTGAATTAATTGAAAGGCTAATTAATATAAGTTTAATAATTCTAAGTTAGGGAAAGGAAAATAAAAAAGGCTGGATTGTATTAATGCTAACTGGCAGCTTGTATTAAACAATAAAGTTGCCGACTAGGAGTCCCCTTCACTATAAATCTTATCTGGCCTATGTGAAGAAATACGTATTCTGAGCTTGTAGGTATTGCTTATTTATCTTCAGGGTTGTAGGCTGGTAAAAGAGTAGGAAGCAAACACTTAGTAACAAGAGAGATAAATAAAAAGCCTCTGTATCAAAGTCCTCTATTTCTTCCAACTGCTGCTATGGATTGAAGCTCTAGATTGGTATTAACCCAGAAACCCTACAATTGCCAACACAGCCAAAATACGTAGCGACTTGACTTTCTCACCTCGTCTGCTGTCGATAGAGCCGTGTAAAAGACCCCTGGAGTAGAAGTTGCTCATTTGATGTACACAAAGTGCACCTGCTCCTTGTCGGTCAGATCAAGGAATTCCTCGTTCTCAACCACATCCGTCTCTCCAGTGGCTGTCAGAATCTTGGCCCTACGCTTATTCTCCCAGGTAATGTAGAGCCAGTAGAACGCAGGGAACACTGTGGCCATAGTGAAGCAGACGAGCATTGTCTTGAAACCGGTTGGATACTTGGGCGCCTCGCGACCAAGGAAGAATTGGGGGCCGATTATAAATCCGACTATATGCCTGGTCAGCAACCCTTACATGATACTTTTAGGTAGGTAGAGGTGAGAATTACTGGAATATCCAATAAACATGATTGCGTTGCTCGTGGTCCGCTTCGTATGACCAGCAATATTAGAGTTTGTCAAGGCCCAGAGCATGGTGATGCTGCCAATGGTGAAATTGGTAATGTGGAAAGAGACGAGACGCCCAACCTGATTGCTCTCTGGTAAACCATTGATGAGGGCTGCGCCTAGAAGAGCAGGTGTATTGCAGGCAATCTGCATAAAGCATCGCATATTAGGATATTTTCCAGACACCCAGCCAGCAACGAGAAGACCAATGATCTCGGTGATTCCCAGAGGAATATTGAGCAGGGAGCTCTCAAACGTGCCGTAGCCAAAACCACGGATGACGAGGGAGCCAAAATTGGCGACGGCAGTGCATGGAATCATCCACACAATGGTGTAAAAGAAAGCCCACCAGACCTTGATGTCGCTAAGGGCCTCGATGCACTGGCTCTTTTTGAAGTGAGGGTTTGCCACGCCTGTCCTGTTTCGGCGGATCCTCTCCACTGCGATGGCCTTTTCCTCCTCACTGAGGGACTTGGCCGTCAGAATATTGTCAGGCATCCACAGGTAGAGCACAACGGTCCAGGCCAGGCCGATGATGCCAAATATGATGAAGAACCACTTCCAGATAGGGATGCCGGTGCTATCAATGTGGCCGATACCGTAGGATAGGACAGACTGGATGATAATGGCCAGACCATTGCCACAGAACCAGATGCCCATGCGCATAGGTACCTCGTCCTTCGTGTACCAGGCGCCCGTGATGAGCACGTAGGCGGGACTCACACCACCTTCAGTGAATCCGAGCATAAATCGGGCAGCGGCCATGCCATGGAAGTTGGTGCAGCCAGCTGTGCTGAAGAGGACAATGGCCCAGGCTAAGGAAGTGCCGGTGACGAACTTGCCAGGAGGCAGATAAGTGAGGCAGTAGGCTGCGAGGGGCTGGGCGGCTAGGTAACCAAAGTAGAACAGAGACCTTGATCGAATGTCAACGAGATGGATGAAAGCGGGAGGGAAATACTGACGAGCACCAAGAGTACTGCTGACCGACCAGGCCAAGGTCTGTGATTAGATCGTAGATGGCGGCCTGGCCCATGACACTTTTGTCCATGTACTGAATCATGTATGAGGTAAACATCTGTATAGATTTCTCACGGTCAATTTACATGTACTTGGGGCATCCAGGAGGCTGTCACTAAAACGTACCAGCGGCATCAGCGCGAAATCAATCTTCCGAACAACGGCCCTCTCCTGTGCCGGCGTGTACTCGATGCGGCCATGCTGCTCGATGAACGCTAGTGCAACGTCGGCGTCCTTGGTCTTTTCATCTGGGATAGACGAGGATTCGACCCAAGTCCCCTGAGCTTGAGGAGGAGGAGAGCCGCGTTCCTTCATAGTAAGCATCAATGAGCCTCGCGTTAAGAATAAAAGTATTGCGCAATGAGGAAGATGAATTAGTGTCTGGAATTTACTTTGGAAAGTTTGTCAATTTTGCCAGTTTGGTGGTGGACTTGGACGTGATTATAGGAAGAGCCAGGACAGGCATTGGAAGATCACAGCTCGGATATGCTATCTCGCCCAGAGCTTGGCCGTTCCCTTGCGAAGAATAAAGGCTACAATGAATGGCGATTGCTATCTAGGTTCAGATCGCACTAGCGCAGGTGGCTGAATGGAATATTTTGTCGACATGTCTCCTCAAATTGTATTGGCCAGGGAATACGTTCCTAGGTTTGTGGCTGGCTTGCGATTAGAAATGATGGCAGCGATTTCAGTTATCAGGGCCAGGAAACGCCAATCTATCTGATAGTGGGGTATCTGCGTAAGTGCAGTGTCTCGGTTCAATAGCAGGGGGAGAAACATGCGGTTCGAAGCTAGATCGAATCGAGGGCGGCGTTACGATGCGGGGACGGGCTTGGCGGATTGTGATAAGAGTGAGATATCCTGACATGGCTTTTTTTGGGCGCTCGTAACGCTTGCTGAGATGCTATCATGGTCAGACACAGTTTACATCGATACCATGACTACTGGGTGTGAAGACATGGATTTTGAGCTGGTTGCAGACAGGGACAATCCACAGGTTGGAAAGTTGCGCCTACAGAGCATACCTCAACAATCAATAAGAAGAGGAATAAAAAGCGCATTCCATCTCAGAGACTGATGCCACTGACACTCAGAAACCCAACTGAAAATTGTCTCCAACATTTTATTGACCACTACCCTATTGCAGAATATTCATCATGAACCAGACCGTCACTGAGACCGTCCCCCCCGCACCTGTCGCTCGCCTGGATGCGCAGCGATATAACACCAGCCTAGTCGAGAACCCCGACTTTGTGGCTCCCGCAGATTTCAAGGTGCCTAGCAACCTCGTGCAGGTGCCCATTAATCCGGTTGGGCCTACCGAGATTCCCGTCAAGACGACCTTGGACTACTCCAAGGACGATGTTGTGGTGAGTTGAGGCCTACAAAGAAACAACTGAATGAAGAGGGTATAGAGGTAACTAATCAATATAACGCATGCAACAGTACAAGTACAAAGACTTCCTGCCCTACAACACCCTCACCTCTGAGGGTCCCCTAGCCCCATATGACCATGTTGACCGCGCCTCTTTCGCCGACCCAGCCAAGAAAGCGCTCCTATCGGCCATCCCAAAGTTCAAAGACATGACGCCCAACATAGGCACTGAGGTCTGGGGCCTACAGCTCAGCCAGCTCACCAACCAACAGAAGGATGAGCTGGCTTTGTGGTCTACTGAGAGAGGAATCCTCGTCTTCCGTGACCAAGGCTTTGTCGACCAGGGCCGTGAGTGGCTAAAAGAGTACGGAAGCTACTTTGGTAGGCTGCATGTTCACCAATGGGGTGTGCATCCAAAGGACACGCCCGAGTTGACGGTGGTGTTTCGGGATAGTGACAAGGGGAGTTACTTTGATAACCAAAAAGAGGGACAGTTGAACACGGTTGCTTGGCACACCGACATGTCCTATGAAGTGTGAGTCCAGTAAATGGCTACCTATATTCTATCGCCCTTCTATCCTAAGATATCCAGCAGCTGATTTGGACCTTCCAGCAACCCTCCATGCACCACATTCCTCTCATCTCTTGCTGGCCCCAAAACAGGTGGAGACACACTCTATCTCAACGCCATGACAGCCTACGACCGCCTCTCACCCACCATGCAATCCCTCCTTGAGAACCTCTCGGCCGTCCACTCGGGAACGCGTCAGAACCTCCTCTCCGGCAAGACTAATCTAGCGCGTCGCCCAGGGATTGATACGGTCCACCCGGTCGTGCGCAAGCACCCTGTGACTGGCCGCAAGGCACTTTGGGTCAACCCCGAGTATACTACCAAGATCCTTGGGCTTCGCAAGGGTGAGAGTGACATGCTGTTGAATTTCTTGTTTGACCACATGCACAAGGGTCTGGACTTCCAGACGAGAGTCGCGTGGGAGGACGGAACGGTTGTTGTGTATGATAACCGCATGGTGCAGCACTCGGTGACGCTTGATTATGGCTTGGAGAACGGTGTCAAGAGACACTTGGTCCGCGTGACGCCTCAGGGAGAGGTTCCTAGTATTAACTAAGTGCTATTATCTTTAAGTACAAATAGATAGGATAGGATAAGATAAGAATATTTTGTATCTTATATGCATAAGTGAGGTTTTTCTTAGTTATATTCTCAGTCTATTTTAGGATATGTTTTACAAGATATTTATTATCTAGACTGGTTGACTTGCTAACTAACCAGGCAAAGTCACGAGGTAATGGGGCCTTGAAATGCTGATTTTAAATTAATATCACAGCTATACTACAAGAAATACTTGGATCTCTGGAAGTCGCCAGGAAAAAAGGTCCTGTGGAATAATGGAATTTCAAGTTAAGAAACGTCCCGAGATAGTTTGCCTACACTCAAAGTATGCAACAGTACAGAGTATGCACACGAATTAAAATCCAATATATACGTTGATATACCTAAGGTACCCCTAGTAATCCTAGCAACTCACGATGGAAGTCACCGAGCTGATGGCAAATACGTGCATTTCCTCCCTGTAAGCAGAAATATCCACAAGTCCGTAAAGTGCACTTGCGATAAGTCCATTGCCAAGAGAAATTCTCATCCGTTTTTAATGGGGTAAGCTAGCAACCAGGTCAGATTAAGTTACGTATGTCCAGTATCTTAAGCGAGGTGCCTATGTTAACCCTGATAGGAAATGTGTAACGCCGCCTCTACAGATAAACAATCTAATCACAGGGAAGCGGCATTTTGCCCGCACCTCAAGAGCTTGAGATTGTCTGCGAAGTGCGAATTCGACATGTAATTTACAACAAAGGCGCCATGTTGTCTTGCATGGTCTGCTTCAGCCGCCCTCCACGAGCTCCGCTTCGAGTCTGAAGCAGCAACAGGTGCAACTAGAAAGAAAGGCACATGAAAAAGAGAAATGCCTTCAACAACAGTAGTCAATGGTGATGCAGCCCACGCTCGGGTGACTATTAACTGCGATATGGGCGAAGGCTATGGAAGCTGGAAAATGGTAATCTCTTTGATACCTTGAATATACGCAACAGAATGATTACGAATCTAATTTATTTTCTACCAGGGCCCTGATGAGGCACTTATGCCGTTGATCGACATCGCCAACATTGCCTGCGGCTTCCATGGCGGCGACCCCGTCATCATGCACAAGACCATCAGACTGGCAAAAGCCAACAACGTCCCCGTTGGAGCCCATCCCTCACTCCCGGACCGTGAAGGCTTTGGCCGCCGCCACATCGACATATGCCCATCAGACTTATTCGATCAGATCGTGTACCAGGTCGGCGCCCTCACAGGAATGTTAAAAGCCGAAAACATGTCCCTGAACCACATCAAGACCCACGGCTACCTTTGGCGCATGTGCGAGGCGAGCCAGCCGCACTGCGACGCTGTCATGCAAGCGGCCAAGGTATTTGGTGTGCCGATGCTCATTATCTCGGGGACGCGCATGGAGAAGACGGCCAAGGCGATGGGGATTGCCTACATACCGGAGTTCTACCCTGATGTGCACTACAACGAGGAGGGAAGGCTCATGTCCATCCTTCGTGATGGTCGTGTGGCGCTCGCGGACATTGCGCCCAAGGTAAAGCTGGCTGTCAAAGACGATGAGGTGCTGGCCAAGACGACGGGCGAGGCTGTGAAGCTGGGTCTAAAGGGGCGGGAGTTTAGCTGTTGCGTGCACAGCGATCTGCCTCGTGAGTTTGACCTATGAATAGCGGACAAAGGACTCGTAAGAGTTTGGTATACTGACTTAACAAAGACCCTTTAGAAACACTCAAGGCAATACGGATAGGCATCGAAGAGGCACAGAATCAGACGGCACCTTCCTGAAGATATGAGAGCATTAGAATAATAAGAAAATAAGAGGCTATCTTACTGGTAAATTTCTAGTTTGGGTCAACCTAACTCAGTTTATCTTGCATTAATATCTTCGATCTGGTAGAATCGGTATGATACATGGGGTCTTTACTTTTGCTATCAGATACTAGATAATTTAACTCTTAAATATGGACTTTATTCGCATTCGAGTGAAGACAGATTGCTACCATGAATAGCCTCAGAAGCAATATCTAAGATAGGTGAGTGATTACTGAAACGTCGTAGCAAGTGCCCCTTCGTTTGGCTTACCTAGGCAGCCCGCTGCAGATAAGAACCACAAAACATAAATAGATAAACAATCCCGCAGTCCCATCCCGAAGACGGCATTTCTCCATGCAGATCAAGCGTATCAGGTAAATATCGATCACTGCACTGTAGCCAGCAGTAAAGGCGGCAAGCGATTCCAAATCTAGCTAGAATAGGCGACAGTCGACACACGCCACAGGGTCTAGGTAGTAGCATCTCGTGGGCTAAAGCTGCGAAAGAAACCTTGTCTTTCTGTGCCGCTGTAGATAGAACCCATTCCTTGAAGAAATTGCTTATCTTGGGTATATATCAACCCCTTTCTGCTCAACACAGTGTTATTGGGTTTATTACACATGCTCATGTGACCTGGTCTCAAGCCAGGCTTTCTTTCCCTTGCTATAGGTTACCTTACCATATTCCAGCCTGTCCCTTGACCCTACAATCTTGAGCAATGGCACCTGCACTTACCACCACTGAAGCTTTCGCCTTGGACATGTCTAGAGATCATGGAACCAAAAGCCCAATACAAACACCTATCGGTCTCTCGTCACAGGACTACATCGACCTCGAGGAACGCTATGCAGCCCATAGCCTCCAATCCCTCCCTGTCGTCCTCACTCGCGGCCAAGGCGCCCGCCTCTGGGACATAGATGGCAACGAGTATATCGACTTTCTCAGCGCCTTCTCCGTTGTCAACCAGGGCCATTGTCATCCCCGTATCATGAAGGCCATGATGGAACAGTGCCAGAAGTTGACCATCACCTCGCGGGCTTTCCACAATGAGTGGTACCCGCTACTCTGTGAGAAGGTTTGCAAGATGCTTGATCTAGACCGCGCGTTTCCCATGAACTCAGGATCTGAGGCTGTGGACTTGGCTATCAAGGTGGCAAGGAAATGGGGGTATAATGTCAAAGGTATCGAGCCTGACCAGGCGCTTGTCGTGACTATTAGCAATAACTACCATGGCAAAAGTCTGGGTCCTTTGTCGGCTTCTAGCAACCAATTCATACGAAAGGGTATGTCATCCACCTTGTTCTCTTCCCTTGAAAAACAGGCAGAACAAAAGGGCTCACAGCATATACATACAGGTTACGGCCCATTCCTTCCTAGAGTCGGCGCAACCGTCGATGGTCGTCAAATGAGATTCAACAATCTTGAAGACATGCAGTTCGCCTTCGATAGTCAAGGGCCACGTATAGCTGCTGTCATTCTCGAGTGTGTTCAAGGCTACGCAGGTTGCCTGCCTGTCGACGACGACTACGTTCGGGGCGTCTCAAAACTATGTAGGCAGAACCGATCTCTGCTCATCATGGATGAGATTCAGTCTGGTCTGGGTAGGACAGGATATCTAATGGCGTATCAGAAGCACGAGGTCAAGCCGGATATGGTGATACTTGGTAAAGCGCTTACCGGGGGCATGTACGCGATGGGAATGGTGGTCGGCACGGAGGAAGTGATGAGCCAGATGCAAAGGGGCGAGTAAGTACCTACCAGGAATATGTACTCTTGGAGCACAAGAACGCTAACATATGACTATAGACATAGTGGAACGTTCTCTGGTAACCCATTGGCGTGCGCTGTGGCCATCGAGTCTCTCAACGTGATCCTCGACGAGCGCCTTGCCGAGCGGTCACTCTTCCTCGGGGAAAGGCTCAAGGAACGCCTTCTGGCTATCAGATCGCCACATACCTCCGTTGAGGTGACAGGGAGAGGGCTCTTTGTCTGTATGTACATCGACGAGTCACATCCTTCTGGAAAGGTCACCGCTGCGCGGCTCACGGCATTGATGCGCAAGAGGGGATTGTTAACCTTTTCCTACGCGAACCGCCTTAGGCTTGCTCCCCCTCTGGTGATTAGTGAGACAGATTTGGATCGAGCCGTGGGTATTATCGAGGGTGCTATTCACGATTTGGTGGATATGGACGATGGAATGTCTTGAGATTCGTACCCTACATAGGCGCATGATGCGTAAAATCGTACATAGCTAATATGAGATCTATTTTCCAATTATGATGGGTATCTATTCGTTTAACATATTGTGTTACATCCATTTTGTTCAGCAGGATAACAAATGGCACATCTCAGTTGCGTCTTGACATAAGTCCAGCACGTAGAGTACACAAGTTAAAAGAGCAACAAATCTCCATATAAGGAGGCCTGGTTTTACGAAACATTCTAATCTAGAGCGACGGAGCTAAGTTGAGAAATGGAGTGAATAGTAACATCGGAAATCCAGGGAAACATTGACGGGACGCAAAGCATGTATCATTTCAAACCTTTCTATATATAACTAAGAGTAGTCCTGCCCAGCTGATCAATATTAAAGCAGTAGAAATCATGTTGAAATATCCGACACCCACAACATTAATAGCAGGCAGCGCAACCGCATTGCCCAAGGCGCCAAAGAGGTAGCGGACGAGATAGTTCTCGGCAATAACTTCTGCAGAGCGGTTTGGAAGAATATCTTTCATCTCCAAGAAATTCGATCAGCTTGCCCATCTTGAGAATGGCAAAATCAAAGACAGGTTCGGGAAGTATGGATGCATGTAGGCTGGAAAGGGGACCGATTACTTACCAAGACAGAATGTGTTAAGAGATGGAAAAATCATGAGCTGACTGAACCCTTGCAGGAACAAGGCTATAATAGTCACTGGAATGCCGCCACTACTCGTCTGGACGCACCAGCTGTACACCTGCACCGAAACCGGCATGCCCACGCACATGAACCATAAACCGCTTCGAAGTCTGTCCTCAGGCTGACGAACACCGCCAGTCTTGACCTTCCACTTCCGAACCACACGGTCCGCCCACCTACCGCCGCACAAGGTCCCAACGAAGTAGCCCAGTCCCGGAGCTAGGTAGAACAAGCCCGCCTGCCAAGGGGTTTTGAGATTGTAGCGCGGATTGAGGATGTGAGGGATCGGTGTGATGACTGCGTACATGGTGAAGATAAGCGATGCAGATGCGAGGGAGACGAAGAAGAGATCTTTGAGCTGGAGCAGTAGGGGAACCTTCACCGGATTCATGGCCCTTAGCACACTCGCCGTTTTCTGCGTCTCGGTGGGGAGGGCGGTCCAAGGACAGTGGTGGATGGTTTCTGGGAGAACGACAAGGGCTGACACGAGCCCCAGACCGGACAGCCCGCATTGAAACCAGAAGATGTGCCGCCAGGTTCCGTAGGTGACGATTATGCCCCCGATTACGGGTCCTAGAGTTGATTAGCGAACGTCATGCACTGTCAGGAGACTTGTTACCAATTGCTGGGCCAAGTATTGTCCCAGTGACAAACCATCCCAAGGCTGTCGCACGTTCTGTCTGACAGCATATCAAAAGTCAACAGGGATTCCACCAAGAGCAAGCAAATCAGGTTCATTGTGAAGTACTACATACCGGTACATAGAGGTCGCCAATACACCCGGATCCCGCAATCAGAACCGCCGTTCCCCCAACTCCACAGAGCAATCTGGTGAGAAAGAAGACAGCCAGGTTTGAGGCCAAAGCAGTGCCAATAGAAGAGAGGAAGAAAATGAGGCTCCCCGGGCAGACGACAGGTCTTCTCCCCACTAACGTGCTGAGTGGTCCCCAGAAGATAGCCGAGACTCCCATCATGGCGATGTACACCCCGTTGCTGATGTTGACCACGCTGGCGCTTGTCGCGAAGCTCTCGGCGATATTGGTTGCTGCTACGAGGCTTCCGGTAGAGGACATTGGTGCAGGGATGCCGCAGATAGCCAGGATCGTGACCAAGATGGCCTTCTTCGCTGGGGAGTGTCGGCTGTACATGTCGGCGTCCTGCGGCGTATGAAAGGTTTCGACAACCTCAGTTGGAAGGACTTGCACATCGTCTCCCACCTCCGACTTCTCTCTCTGTATCATCATTCTCTCAACTGTGTCTGCAGAACGCAAAGTCTTGCTGGATGCCAATCAGACCATAAGTAGGGACCAGTATTGGTGAATCAAGAAAGGTTCACGCCTATTCCCCGGGTCTGTACCTGAACTCTCGCGTCTGCCAGGGATATGAGGTGTGTTGGAGTTAACGATATAAAGCCTGAACATATCTGGAATGTTAGATAATATAGATGAGCTCCCATCTTATTTTTCTTCTTTGCGCTCAAGTTATCTCGAGTCCCACTGATGCATAAAAAATACAGACTAGTGCGCCCCAGTTCGCAGGCGGGTAGCATGTCCTGATGCGGAAATGCGTTACGACGATAGTCATGCACCTTATTATAATCCTATACCTGCAATAAAAGTGACCAAAACCCCATCTTCCTTATAGTCCTGATTTGTTTCTTGGTTAGTAAAGAAAAGCAAAATGTTAAAATATATTACTTGTCTTTTCGTTTTTCTTTTTGGATGGGTATTGCTTGGATTTTACTTGAACCCTCAATACTTCCTACTATCGTTGAACCATGATCTCTGCCAGCCTCTGTCGACATCTCACGACTTTTCTGCCTAAGAAAATAAACCAAATGACACCCCTTGACTTGGAGAATGATGGCCTTTTGAAAGATATGACTATAAATGTTGAGTAATACATGGCAGCACAATGTGCGTGTGTGAGTCCGCTTATCTATATACCCACTGGCTTATTTACCCGAAAGCTCAGGGCTGGTAACCTACCTGCTTATTTTAGTCAGGGATGACTTGGTTGAACCACGGACGAATAATTTTGGCGTCCTGTCCGCGAGAATTATTATGATAGTGTAGTATATTCAATGTTTCAGCTTAAACACTAACTTGCAAGCGTCAATGCAGCGTTGAGTGAGAGGGTTAATATCAGGAATTAACGGTGACAACTGTGGAGCCACAGGCTCAGGGAGGTTTTTAGTATTTACATTTTTTGAACCAATATACCTTTTAGCTCGAGACATGGGATGGCCACTAAGTAAGCTTAGTTAGGCCCGAAAAGGCAAGACGTAAAGCTCAGGCCCCAGTAAGTTGATGCGCTGCTTGCATTCATAGCATTGCGAAGATGTTGGGGGTTTTTGTCTTTGCAGGGGCGAAGAAGTAAAATGCACCTATTATCTCTACATTGGAAAATCAATTTAGAAGTCGCGAATCAAAAACACTGCCATCAGCCGCTCCCTGTACTAAAGTAGATCTGGGTCATGTCCCATCCCAGAATGTGATATCCGGTAAGTTTTCGGGTAATAAGATCAGCTGAGTGTGATGCTAGATTACATTAGCCGCGAATTAGCCGCCTATTCTCATGCTCCGCACATTACTCTTCGCATGAAACGCCAAAACTGTATGCTTTACGAAACCCAACAGGAGAACACCAGTGCAGCATGCTCAAATAGCTTATCTCCTTCTACGACATAACACATACCTTGCTTCTCCAGGCCGACCCAAATGCTACCAGTACTGAAAATAAGCCCAATAGACATGAACTGTCTCGAGGCACTTAATTCTGCGACTGGATGAAAATAATATACGTCAATTTTGCGACAAAGCTCGACAATAAATCAACCAACAGCAGCATGTCGCTCCAAATATACTTAAGTTTGGAGATAATAATATTAAAATTTTATATGGGAATGACAAGCAGAACGGAAGAACTAAGTAGAGTTTGACAAGTTGAATATCTGTAGGGTATGTTGACACCAACTCAGAATCACAGTAACACATTATTAGTGCGACATGGTCTGGTTAGTTCAAGGCAGCTAGCTCAGCTGTTATTATACGAATGAATTTATCAATAAGCCCAAATAGCACGTCAATTCCGTAGATTACGCTAAACAGTAAAAGATTATAAACTAGCATTATCAGCAGTCGTCACCTCGCCCATGCGCGCCTATGGCTGGAACATGCACCTCCTGCCCTCATCAAATGCGTACCACTTCGCTGGTGTCCATCAGCACCCCGAGGATTCAGTCCTGACGTTTCGAGACCTTGTTGATGAGCTGCAACTTTGCTTTGAACTACCCGATGCGCCGATCAAGGAAGATTCTTGGAATGGCGTCGCGTTTGGCCTTAATAAGGGAAATGGAAATAGGGCAGATATGTCCAGTTTCGCAACAGAGGATAAATTAGACACCGTGATACCCAGCTTGCCTTGTAGCGATCTTCAGGAACGCAATGTCGTGAAATACCATGTCGTGCGCCACGGGGAGTGCACTCCTACCGAGAACTCACCATTATAAGCCCACTTCAAGGGTCCGTCTTTGTCCTAATCTCTCTTCAGCTCGATACCTATAGCCACAGCTCATGCGCAACCCATATACACCGTCCCTAACGCTGACACGACCTCCGCTACCTGCCACCCAAGAAAGCCTCCGAAGACAGCGGCATATCCAAAATGCCCGTTCGGCGACGAGCAAAACCATGAACGGGCTCGCAGTCGCCCAAACGCGACCGTTCGGGCTCCAAATCGTCAGACAAGAACATGAACCAAGACGATGTCAGCGATATGATGGTCCCTGTAATTGAGGAGATCAACCGTGGCTAAGCGCGAAAGGTTATGGCCTGTTGCCAAGATCGGATCTTCCTGCGACGCCGGGAGCGGGAACGACGAGAGATCCGGCTAAGAGACCACGCACTAACCAGAATGGGTCGATGGTGAGGTTCGAAGTTGCAAACGGCAGCGTGTTGAAGAGGATACAGAGTGGACGGCGGGTGGGTACTTAGAGCGGTATGTGACTCCTGCTAACAGTCAGCCGTCTCTCACAGATTTAACTTCAAGCTTGAGAAACTTATACCACGATGCATAATATGGATTTAAATAATTTTGAAGTAATAGGCATTGGTGCTGGTATGACCGTGCTAAGTAAACGAGTTAGAGCATGCCAGCAGTAGCTCATTATGAGCCGAGATTGAAACTCGGAACTAGACGGGGATGGCTTCGTAGATGACGGATCTGTTTGCGAGAATGGAAAGAAATAAAGGGAGATTTGGTCTTGCAAATAGAATGCGTGGAACTTGGTTGGTGAGTGAAACGCGGTGTAAGTTGGTGGTTGGGCAATAGACCGAGGCCAGCTATTACAATACCCCAAGAATGCTACAGAGCTTCTGCTATGGGCTTGAGAGTCCACATGCACAGCATTCCAAAGCCCATGTTTCATTTAATTGACAACCTCACAAGCTTGCCCACCAGCTGGGAATCTAGGGTAACTGGGAGATCCACAAAGCTTCAAACAACAAGATCTGCTTGACAGAAGTCAATCACGGTTTGCAACAATCCTGGGTCAAATACCTTACGTGTAACGAGTACTATGAGAAAAAGAAAGGCGCAAAAAAGGAAAGATGACATACAACAGCGGGGATTCGCTGGTCGTCACCGACCCAACTACTAATCCGCCCCTTACCAGCTTGACTATGGGAGAGCGGACGGGATCCCGTATTTTCTGGTAGGTATGGTCGTATGTGACAGTAAACTCAGATATTGAGCACTATAAAGACCAAACACACATTAAAACAAGCCAGCGTATAACAAGTCCACCTAAGCAAGGATTGAGATTGTAGTTAGGAGCCACAAGTATTCATAATCTATTCTTACTTAATATAATTATTAATATCATACATTACTGAGCTTTCAGAAGGCAAGCAGTCGTCCCACGGGCATACCTTGGCTGTAATGAGCCCAACGCATCTGTTTAAAAACCTTTCAAGGTTGCATGAAAGGCTTCATTTGACTGTAGTACATAAGGGAATATGCAAGTGAACTAAATAAGATTTAGTCTAAATGATGTCAAGAAGGGATCACTAAAACTCTTGACGTGTCTGGATCTACAAAATGTACATCTCCAAGTGCTCAAGACAAATGTGCACTATCCTGGGTTTTGCTCAATATGTAGACATTCAACACTCTCCAACCTTTGACCATGCAAAATTGAACCCCGTATACAACAAGACATGGTATTCTAGAGACTATCCAAAGGGCTGTCGCAAGTAAAACGCCGGCGTATCCTTCATCTCCACATATTCTCATCGTCCTCACCATTGGCCGTTTACTCAGCCGACTGGTGCTCACGCAGCTCCTTCCCAGTCTGAGTATAGGCGACTTTAACAACCACACCAGACAAGCCAGTGCTGCGAAGGAAAAATTGGGCATCCGGCGAACGCTGGAAGTGGACGGTATCTACAGTAGACTGAGATGGGGTCGGATACTTGTCTGTGTTGTTCTTTAACTTAATATCAGCAGAGCGGAAGCAGCCGATCTGCTCGATAAATCGGCCCGTGGGAGTGTTCTGCTGTTCGACCCCGAGGATGCTCATAGCAGTCCGCAGATCGAACTCGAAATCACTGAGAAATCCTTCGTGCACAGGTCCAGGCATTCGGATGGTGATTTGACCTTTATGGGACTCGTAGTCGAATCGTCGAAAAGTAGACTCGATTTCCTGGCGATACTTGGCGAAGTCTTCAACGCTAAGGGGAATGACCGTCCAAGGGCCAGCTTCACCAGCTTCGACCATACCCTTGAAGTCCTGGAGGAGTTGTGGGAGCCCACCAGCGAGAGGACGGGTACGCTCGGTAGAGTCTGGAGGCGAGGGCAGCTTTCGCTCAGGAAGTGTGATCTTGCGCGTGGAGGACGCCGTGAGATTGACGGAGGACGGTGGAAGAGGATGGGACGCGCGGGGAGGTGGGTTGTCGCGGTTGTTGGGCAAGTCCATGATTGAGGATGAAGTGCATCAAGGAGGAAGAGAAAGAAAGATGAAAAGATCAACAGAAGAGTGATCAGTTGTGTTCGTTTGCTTGGTGGGGATGATGCAACTGGCAGTGAGAGTCGCGATGGTGATGGTGGGGGTGGGGTTGTCGTTCTCCTTGTCTTAGCAGTCCCTCGGTTGGACGCCGCCTTTGTGGCTTGTCCTGGTGGCTCGTGTACAGAACTCCGGTTTGACGTTCATTTATTTGTCAACGGTGCATAAAGAAGGCCTTCAGTAGCTTTCCATGTATCGCATAGCTGCATTACTCTGCCTCGAGACGCAGCTGTTTGAGAGACTCTGGCGGCGGCTGGTTTGCTGCACAAAAAGATATTCCAAGTACGGCGCAACAGAATGATATCTATTACCAGGCGTCCAGAGGGGCGAAGAAAATGCCATGGACATTGGCTCCCTTTGTTAGTAGTTTGGAGAATGAGCTGCTGACTTCTTCAGCCCCAGTGACATTTTGGCTGAAAGAACGGTGAGTCACGGTGAGTGAAAACAGCGATGAAGAATCGTCTTCATGCCACGTGTACAACTCAACGGCAAATAGGATCCTTCTGGCTCAATCAAAAGATAATTCATTCACCATTTCTTTGTTCGGTGACCGTCTAGATATCTGCAGGACGTTTCGTTCAAACGACAGTTTTGCACCCATTTCCAATGCGGCTACACGATGCCGTTGCTCAAACGCCATTGTAGATTTCCACAGACAAAGACATCCTCATCATGGCCATTTTGGCGTCTCCAACTGTGCCTCTCCAAAGCCGATGGTGAGTGATTCTTTGTCCTCAGAGCATCGCGAGCCAGAGGACCCATCCATGGAACGTGTTCGATCACCATCACCATCATCTGTCCTGTGTAACTAGGAGCCACACCATAACCTCAAATATTGACAAAGAACTTATCACATATCACTATTAACTGGATGAAAGCACCACCAGTCTTTCAGATGGCCCTTAGCCCAAGATGGCTGGAGGCCCCCTTTAAATGTCTTCCTTCCTGCTGCTTCATCCTTCCATATCAACCACCAAATCATCTCTCCGCGCATCTCTCTACTTCTGTCTCCTGATCACTCACTGTTCTCCGACCTCATCATAAACCGTCATATTATCATACTATCCCCCAGAACATTTACTAGCCATGACTAGATACCGCGTTGATTATTATCTGCGCGGACGCCAGCTTGGGCGCTATCGCAATGACTACCCCAGCCGACTTTGCACTCTCACTCAAACGGACTGGTACCACATAAACGCACTTTGCCGACGAACAAATCCCAATCCCAATGAGGAAAGATACCCTGCAAACTGGGTCAGTAACAGTCAGAGCGTGTATGGTGCGCTGAAACAATGGCGCAAGTTTATGCGTGTCAATGGCCCTGAAGCCAGCGACTCTGATGAGCATCAAGAGGAGGAAGAAGAAGAGGAGGAGGAGGAGGGAGACATTCATTTGAATTCTAACAGGCATGATAGTAACGACTGGGACTCGGATGAAGAGGTCATTGATTATGGCGATTCCGATTCTGGTGATGAATGAAGTACACATCCCCTTCTCATCGAGATTCTAGGACTGTCCTCTTTGTCTATCCTTCGTATCAACTCCAGCCATTTCACAAGCTCTGGGCGCCATGATACGGAGGTAGCTAAGATACCTGGCGCCTGAGCCACCAACAGCAACAAGTCAGCCTATATCACTAGCTAGCGCCCAGCAGTAATGATACTGGGAACCTTCAGTCAAAGATATTCTACGTCTTGAGCCAGAGGGTCGTTCATTTATGGCATCGATTAGACACATACAGAAAGTAGAAAGGAAAGAAACAGATATTAGTATGACTTTTGTTTGTCTTCTTGGGAAAATATGACACTTTGGTCCTGGGGTAAGGTTCTGGATTAGACTGGATGTTAATTTGATAGTCGACCAAACAGCAGTAGAACTGGTTTCCTTTCTGTTCTCTTTTGCTATTCGGAGTTTTGGGCGAGTTCGGATATGTATCTGCTATTATTTCCTGGCTTTGGGGGACTGGTGTTGAGTCTTTACAAAATATGTGCGTGCACAAGTGAGATCGATTTTCCCTACTCCCGTCTGCGGGCAGAGCCATACTATCAAGAAATCTATGGAGGAATATAAAGCTCCTAATGAATTGAATTCCCCCCGCCCGGTACATGCGGCATCGTATGTCCAGGAAATAGTAAGTTGAGAAGCCACATCCCTAGCAAAAGGCACGCCAGCCGAATCTTAGGTTGCAGACTCTTCCATCGCGACCCGAACACAATATGACCAAGTCTCATATCCCCTGGGGTTTCGTGCATAACCAAGTTGACGATATAAGTCGTCGAAGTTGCTGTTACGCCACTAATCCAAACAAGGACTGGCACCAGAATGGCCAGAGTTCTCCATCGGTCTCCTATGAGCGAGCCGTCGCCAAAGAGACCGTCAACAACCATGATACCTTTCCAATCGGCTGCCAGAAGGAGATGAAACTGGAGGAGATAAATCTCTAGAGAACAGCGACCTAACCAGGCCATAGCGGTAGAGTGATAGTTCCTAAGGGAGGCGGAAATATTTCGCAAAGCAACAAAGCCTAACAGTGGGATGATAGCTATGTGAGTGTGCCACTTCTTGTAGCGTTCGCCATCAAAGGTTGATGTTGCTGTTAAATAATGGTATATGGCAAACATACCACCCAAGCCTATGACTACACGTAGTAACAGACTTACACGCGTCTGTCTCATCTCGCGACAAACAACAGCAGCCACCATGCCAGCATAGGGAATGTATATATCAAGCGTGACGCGGTATTGCCAAGTTGCAGCACTTCCCTGCGTGTTGAAAATAAGATTGAGAAGATTGAATAGCCAGCGAGTAAATGATGTCTTTGAGAAGATTGTAGAGACTATGGCACAAGAGATGCAGATTTTGGCCAGTACGAACTGTGGATCGGTGTTGTATTTCTTTGCGCCGACTCTCATGGTGAAATAGACCACGAGGAACCAGAACGACACGAGTGGCGAAAAGTAATAGAATATAGAGTCCGTATCCATAAAGAAAGCCAAAGAGGAACTTAGCAAGTTGAGGCGCAGTAGAGTAGCTCCGACGCGTCTGAAGGAGTAGTCGTTCCTTTCAAGGAAGTAGAGGGTATGTCCATAGCCGGTCAAAAATATGAACGATGCTACACATAGGCGGACCAAGATAACGACAGAGCCACCAGGTGCTCCAGTCCAGTGGTTGATTACAATGACGCATTGCATCCAGCCCTTCCATTCTTCAGTTTGATGCCGTGAGAGGAAAGGTTGGTCGTCGTTGACCTTCTCCACCAAGGATAGATTTCGTGGACGCAGTGATTTGGAACGACGGACAGTCAGAAGTAGTATCGCAAGACAAGCTGCAGAAAGTGCCATAAAGTCCCTTCGGAGCCAGATCTTCTTTCCTTTTGCCATGATTTGTGTCCGATCAGCATAATGGCACATGAGCAGGCTAAGAACGAAGCATCCTGCTTTCATATTGAAGAGGATCCATTGTGGCTTGTCTCGTCCGGCGAGAAGGTCCCGAATCTCGCCAAAGACACATGCCATCAAATAGATGATACCAAATGCAACAAGGCCTCGTTGAACGGCTGGTTTGGCGCCGTAGTCGGAACAACAAGTGCGTTCATAAGCATATGGCAGGATTCTGTCGAGCTTTGCATTACACCGCATGTTCAGAAGGATTTGAGCTTGTCTGTCTGCAACAACAGCTCTGTTTCCAAGGTGTGTACTCTCAGAGATGTTCGGGCCTTCGGGTTGGCCAAATGCAAGTCGGGAAGCAGACCAGAGAATCGGAAGATCCCACTGTTCTTGGACGTTCTCTAGCCACTGTTGTTTCTGCTCTGAGGTATTGAGCTTCTCATAGTCAGGCGCTGCAGGGGGGGCGTAGAAGATTTGATTCCCGATACCATCATATGGATCCATGGGAGCTGAGAATGGATCGAGATCCGGTGTCTTTTCACTGATCAAGGCAGAGAGATGACTCAGGTGGTCTTTATACGTATTAGGACGATGATGCGATGGAGCCGTCCCGTTCGTGTAAGGATCTCCGGCTATGTAAATCAAAGCGGGGCCGTGATGGTCCTCGATCGATGAATGGTTCATCTTCTCATCCGCGTATTGCTCAAGACTATGGGGAAGTGATTCTTGTGGAGGGATCCCGAGGCTTGGTAGATACTCGACCATCTGACCATGGTAGGTAATATTGAAAGCTTTCGTTTTGGGATACTTGCGATTACCATTGTCATTCTTGAACTGCTTCGGGTCGAGCTGTGCATTGAATCAGAACCGGTACTGTTTTCTGACACCTTAAATATGCTTACAATCTGAGCGAACACGAGAGCCACGTCGCGAGCCGCCGAGTCGCCAACGACAGTGATCCGGCGACCTTCCATACATCGACGAATGTCAGCCGATGCATAAGACTTCATCATGCATCCGTCTGGTTGCCATTGGCGAAGAGTATGCTGAGTGCCCTCTTGGTTTGGGTCAACCCAACGGCCAGTCTCCAGGATGGCGCGGCATCGGTAAGGGTCATTGCCAGGGAAAAGAGAGTGAAATAAGATGGCTACTAAAAAGAAGACCACGACATTGATAGTGAATAGCCTGGTAGTTAAGGGCACCATCTTCAAGGAAAGAATTAAGAATGGAAAAGGTACAAAGAGTCAAACAAATGAGAGTAACAATAAAACAGCTTGAAGACAATCTGCAAAGGACCGTGAGTTATTTAAGTCGGATAGCCATGTATTCGCATCCTGCACTGCTGATTGACCAGGAATAGAGGGCAAAGTCAAATCAAGTTCAGGGATGCTAATGACAAGCATAGAAATGGAGTTTTCAATCCATAACATAAAGTAAAGGCATCGTTGAGGTTCTGGACCCTTGACCGATTTTATTTTCAATAGCTGAGACAGGGTTGATGTTTTAGAATGTGTTAGTCAAAGTGACTCTTATCCCTTTAGTGGACACAATGTAAGTCTTTATTTAAACTTAACCAGCCAGCCAATGATCTCTTAAGCTTGACAATTTCACTTGCCTCTTTTAGTACTGACGGAAAAGCCACCCCCTTGAAGTGGAGTATACGTGGGGCATGTCATTGCTAGAAAATCGATAATCGACTGACTTTGGGTTAGCGATATTGATCTTTAACTGATTTGGCAGGCCACTTGACTCGTAGTTATTTTCTCGAAGGATAACTAGAGTTTTTGTCAAGTAACTTTTGTGTGTCTGGTATTTAAGGGGTCTCAAGAAGCCCTAATTACTATAAAGCTAACGACACCGAATTTTGCTCAACACTCTCCGCGCTCCCTGATTCAATGGGGTTAGATTTATGGCAGTAATCTTCACGAGATATTCCAGCCCTTACATAGAATACCACAGTATACCAAACAAAGCTGGTTTGAGGAGGTTTCTCTATCTTCACAGGGATACGGCGGAGCATCGCCCGTGCCTGTTCGGTAAGGTAGCTACCACCATACCAAGCCGAATCGATCTTCGGGAAAGCACCGGATACCAGGCGACTGTCCATCAAGCGAGAAATGCCAGATCGATCTCGGCTACCGACATCTGCGCCTTTCTCAAGCAGCAGCTGCACCATGGTTTTGTGACCCACTACTGCAAGATGCAATAAACCTATGATCCTCCTCATTTTAAACTTTGATAATTGGATGAGATGCATGCCTGTACGTGTCGTCTGAAATATCCGGCCATTCGCCATTACCAAGCCTTTACACGTAAATGCAAAGAATGCAATCCTTGCGCGTGGGTATTGCAGCCACTTCACCGTCTAGGATCTGTAATTCTTTCAAGTGCCCTTAAAGAGGACAGAATTAACACGAAAATCTCAATTAGTTATTACCTTTATGTCGGAGGGATAAAGCATGGTCGTTCAAGGTCTAACCTGCAGCTCCCCTTCCAAGCGTAGCGAAGTTTTGTACTGCGTCAGCTCGAGATATGGTCATTAATATTACTTCTCGCAGATAGCCCTGACTCAATGCTGACCTCCACTCCTCCCCCAGCTTCGACTCTTGATCTATATTTCCCATTACCATCATCCATCTCCAATTTTATCTACAATACAGTACGTGACTGCTCCTCAAATATGCCGGGTACGGTCGGTTAACTAATCTTCATCGGTTCTCTCAGATGATCTCGTTTCAAAGATTTGACGTGAGTAGACAGGCTAACCCATCCTAAATTCATTGCTCAAAAGTATTTCGGTTCTCCAGGCCATGCCCCTACAAACCACTCATACATTCAATCCTCTAGTTTACTTCCCCATCTTAGATATCCCCGCTGTCACTGAGCACCTGACTTGTCGACAAGTCGCTCCTCTCCTGTCGTCTCTGAGGATTCTCTCCAGCCTTCATAAAGTGACGCAATGTGATCAATATACCCCGAGCCCATTGGATACCATGAAGCTGTTACTGTCGCAGTTGGTGATGGTATTTCGATGGTCAGAAAACGCACAAAAGACACCTCACAGGGCTGTTTCGTGACAAACAGTCAAAAGACCATCACAGAGACCTGGGTGGAATTAAGCGTCAAGTCAGTACCGGAGTTAGGTTACTACAACTTTAATTACTAGCCTCGCCACGAATTCCATAGAATTACATATGGTATGCTGCTGTTTCTACTCCATTGAAGAATACAATGTGTACTAATCCCATGCAGTCCGAACCAGAATATCAGAGACCAAACCTCCCCAAACATCCAAAGCACCGAAAAGTCAGAAGTAGGCAGATGGATGTATAATGAAACCCAAAGAAAAGAGAGTCAAGATTCAAATGGCGGAAGGATGAAATATCAGACTTTATTTCATGAAAACACAATGAGATTGGACTCCAATGTCGGTTGAGACGACAGGCAGTATGCTAATATCCGTCGTTCAAGATGCAACCTGGCATTGTTAGCACAGTCCACTATAAGTAGATTGATTCTACTCACCGTTTTCCCCTTATCGCGCTCCCAGTCGCGAACAGCCGCCGGGCAGATCTCGCGAATCTTGGCTTTCGGCTCCAGGCGATCCTCGTCGCGGTCGTAACCGACATACTGCACGAGGTAATTCTTTCTGTCTTCTCCGTGTATCTCATAGATATGATATTCATCTACCCCCAGAGTCTTACAGCGACCACCCTGCGCAGCCCAGTAGGCATACACAAGCTTAGGGTGATGGTCTTGCATGAAATCTTCGTTGAAGAGGGTTTCCTGGGGTTTGCCCGCTTTGGTGTGCCAATGCACTCGTAAATCGACTGTAACAAATTGAGGATTGAAGTGGTGCGTTTCAATTCTCACGTTAAGTGCCCGCGCAAACTGCTTGTCAAGGTCTTTTCCTGTTGTTCTTGTTAGGCAACATGAGCTAAACATGGGAGACGCTTGACTAACCCAAATAAGTCCCCATGCTGATGATGAAGCGTGATTCGTGTGGATGTTAATGGATTCGTGTAGTTGGAAGTTGAATACTAAGACCTGGCGAGTTTGAGACAGGGAGGAAATGGTATCTTTATGTCTTTTCGTATCAGGGTGGAACATGCTTCCGCCTAATGGAAAGCATGAGTCAATGTTGACCGCCCAAAACAGATGGCTGATTACGATGCTATTGTCAGGAACGCCATAAAATAATCAGTTGACTTGTCGCTTTTGCCTTTACATGCTTCTGCTTATCATCAACGCCATAGTTATTGGTCCCCTCACCCCTGCATTTCTTGGACACGGAGCAGCAGAGCTCTCAAAACATCTTGAGTCCTGATTGGTCATTCAAGCAACCCAGCGTGAGATTGATGTGTAACACCAGTTGGATTATCTGGCTACGGCGGTTTGCGCGACAGGGTCTAGATGGGAACATGGCCAAATAGGTTGGGTAGGCAGATTGCCATCGCCTGCGTTCATTTTCTTCTGTTTTTGTTGCTTCTCCTGTCAAAGAACCTCTGGTAAATTTGTCTTTCATGGCTTTGCACCTGTTTGGGTTGATGCTATTCTCATTTTTGGATTTTTGTGCTACCGAGCTTGGCATTTCTGGTCCATGCAAGAATCTTATTGACGACATGGCCACATGGTGGTGACCCCCTTAATTCTCATCTTTCTGACAAGGATGCGCTTTTCCTTTCTATCAGACGCAAGTTAACTAACTACACAATAATGGGCAAAGCTCGTGATAATCCACACCTTAACAAATCTTTACATAGGCATTTCAATCGCATCGTCTCGTACTGGTACCGGTGTTTCTTGAATAATAGAAAGTTGCGGATATCGACATAGCATCTCCGAAAAGCTCTCTGGGCCTCTCAGGCCTGACATGGGAGACGGATAATTCTCATTGTCGGACGCGCCGTCCATCTGGTTACCCAACCAGGACTACTAATAAGCGAGCATCGTTTGGTGGCGTTTGCAAGAAAGAGGAATACTTCGTTGGGCCCACGTATCCAGACGGCAACATGCCAAGAACGTTGCGCTTGCGGTTTGTTGCTTGGCACCTACGACGTATCTCATTTGATAAGTGTATTAGTTTCTCAGCAATAGCTCCTCTTACACATCCCTGTCCCGTCGGAATCATCCCTAGTGGTGTGCAGCATGTCACGAAAACATCCTATTGGCTGCGCTCTCAGCAGGGAGGGGTGTTGTTTCGACAATTCACAACGCTTTTTCAGCCATGCCATAACGTTGAATCCAGGCCAAATTAAGACAACAATCGCGTGCCAATGCAAGCCACACCACTTCATCTGGCACATTTACCGTGTGCCTAAATAGTTAGGCAGGAAAGGAGGGCCCGCTAGTATCCAGGGAGAAGTCGGAGCACTGGGAGGAAATCGCCCCAACCTGCAAGCCCAGTCGGCACGCAGGGCTGGGAGACTGCCCACTGCCTTCAACGAAGGGCTCTCTACGTGCTTGAGCGATCCACCAAAGGGTGGCGACCAATGCCATTAGTATCAAAGCGACCAGGGCATGTATTGGTGACAAAGCTTGACTGTAAAAAAGAGTACCCATCTGTGCTATGCCTGAATAAGGTCCACTGGGTCTATAGAGCAGCCACACTGGTACGAAAAGAGATCTATCATTGTCTGTCGGACATAGGCTAATCTGTTCACTCTCCTCACCTGAGAATCTTGTCCAACGTTACATCAGGTGAAATGCTAGACAATCATTACAGGGTTCGTGTTCTGGCAACGCTCAAATGTGTTGATTGTAGTGAGCATAAGGCCTGGCGCAAAAATGACGTGAATGCAATGGAGCACGAGCCTACCAAGATGCACCCTCGTCATGTCCGTCGCTGCAACGAGTTGATCGGAGTACCCGTACGACAAGAGGTTCAGCATGATGGGACACCTGGTTGGCTGATTCTTCACGGGAGCCAGATATATGGGACCGCAGATTGCACTGTTATCTAATCAGGTAGAACTTACCAATCACAGACACCAAAACTGTCATCTGGCCCAACGAGTTAGCCGACTCACTGATGATGAATGAATTTTGAGAGCTTCACTTTGACACCTACAAGTGTGGAATACAATGAAGAAGAACTTCGGCAAGGCTGTTCAGGCTTTGATACGATCTTTTCAGGTTATTCTAGCCAGCCCGTCTTGATAGAATTGTTGTCAGAAAATAAACATCCAGATGTAGTTTAGGATTCAAACTTTACTGACAGAAAATAGAAGTAGTCTTGCTACATCTAGTTCTATAAATGGAATCACTGGATTTTGAGAAGATTGCAGCCAAACTTTCACACACTGTGGCCGTTAGATTACACTGACAACAAATGGTAACTCCTCTACTAAGATTATGACTCAATCTAGCACGTTCTAGAGCCTTAGGATGGTAGTTATGCTTCTCTTTCCTCTGCTCACCTCACAATCTTTGGCGGTCGACTATAATGCATTGAAGTGTTGTATGTAGCAGGTACCCATCAAGATCTCCTTCAACGACTCTACCTTACTGCTAGAGTAGCAGAGGTAAGCCTCTCGGCACAAGTTTCCCTCAGAAAGGCACTCTATTTTCAGGGTTCCCTGGGTAGTACAGTCTCCAACCGGCAGGTACGAGCGTCTGTAGTGTCTGAGACAGATGCCGTCTGTAGTCGGTCCGTTATCGGCCGTGTCGTACAGCGAGAACTGTTGGAACAAAGTGGCAATCCACGAGATAATCTCTCTGCTTTGATCCATATGAAATTCCGAAAGAAAAACAAGAGGTAGCCCCCAGGCCCTATCTAAAACTCCATTAGGATTTACTTAATCCCCGTATTAATATTTCTGGACTGTAGCAGGCTGTTCTCCATAATAAGGTATTATTATCTTGCAACAGTAGGATTTACTGGTATAAGCTCAAGGGTCGGCAGTTTCTTTATGAAACACGAGGTACAATAGTTTTCGAGTCGTTGCCAACCATATGTCACACTAGACGGAAGTTCTGTCTCCCGTATTACATCACCAGATGAAAGTAAAATTATCCCTCAGATGGTTTCAGTGACGCCTAAAAATATAAATACTGCCTCAGCGACCTCACAGCAAGTACATCACCCATCTCACTCATCATACACTACTAAGAAAAAGTCTACAAACTACTTTATTCCACCATACACATTATCCACTATGCAGTTCAAGGCCATTATTGCTGCCACAGCCGCCTTCATCTCATTCACCACTGCAGAGGTCTTAGCAGAGTTCTCATGTTATCGAATTGATAGCTTTGGGAGCCGCGTGCACCGGTGCGGATCTTGCAATGATGGGTATCAATTCATTTCCGGAGAGAATTATTGCGACATTGGATTTGAGTGCTGCCGTGGTCTCTGTTGCAAAAACGATGAATCCCGCTTCTGGCTTTGAGGACAGCGCTGTAGGTTAATTCACTAGATATAACTTTGTATTTTATTGTACTGACATTTATCCTAGGCAATACATTCAAGCTACTGCAACTTGTTTCTTCTGCATCGAAATATGTTTGGCTGATGTCGAATCTGGATTGGATATGAATATGTATTTCTAGACCCTTTATGCCAGCTAAACACATCTGAATTGAGTCCCTCTTACAGTGAACTTGGAACAGCTACTACGTAAGACCTAGAACGACAGTATCCCAATCAAACCCTGAACTTAGGTTTAAGGCTTTTTAATGACAGCAGGATCTTCTCGACCATGCCTCGAAAGGTTTTCAAAGATCTGGGACTAATATCTTTTTGAATCTTCCTCGTCTTAGTAATTCCCAGGCTCAGGTGAATCTATCTAGGTAACCATCTTGAACTCTGGGTCTCTGTCATCTCCATAGCCAATAAATTGACCGTATTTCCCACCCTTCTTGTCACGATTAATCTTGGCGCACCAAAGTACATTAATCAAAACACTAAGCAGACACCGGGTTAGACATATTTCAAACAGCTGTGGAATGCACTTACGCAACCCATGCATAGCATAGCAACCCGAGGATAATGTTGTGTCCTCTGTGGTATAGTGGACCATCTTTCTGTGGATATACAAAGCCTATAATGGTCAGAGATTAGAGTACATCGTATACCGTACACTGCCAGGATAAACCTACTGGCAACAAAACCACCACAGTTTGCCACAGCTAACTGCAAAGCAGAAGTAGTAGCCCTTTTGTAGTGGCCGGCAGAATTATTGGAGTTCCAAACCAAGATACAGGGCACAGAAGCGTACATGCCTACCGCCATCAAACACGTCATCGCGAACCGAGTGCTGGCTGACGGAACATTTGCGATGACCGCATAACCGATGATGGCAATGGGTAGAACTGCAAGGATGATGACGCCGCGAACTCTGAGTCGATCGGACATGAAGGCGACGAGAACTAATGCAGGTTAGTAAGGAGGTTATAGGCGAATGGGGATGGTTTGCCCACCGGTAACTGGGGTAGCAGCAGCGTATGGAATAACACTCCACAGTTGAGCCTGGTTTGGGCTTGACGCAATATGGAGATCATTGACGATGGTTGGAAGCTATTTAATTCAGCGATTGGTGACCAGGTAGGGACGATTATACTTACGAAGAGGCCGAATGAGTAAAGACCAGATAGAATTGCAAAGTACGCCGTAGATGTGAGCCAGACTTGCAAATTCAAGACTCCACGCCGCACTTCGCTCCAGCTAAATCTTTCATCAATCTCACTACCGAGAAGTGTCAGCTCGAGTGGGTATCAAGACGGTACCTAGGGACTTACTTTGCACCTTGGTCACGCTGCAGCCTTTTCATGGCCCAGTCTCTCTCCTCTGGAGTGAGATAATATGCCGTCGCCAAATTGTTCGGCAAAGTGAAAAAGACGATAGTCCCAGCGGCAACTGTCTGCAAAAATGTTAGCGAACGCCCGATCGTGGTGACAGAAAAAGCTCACCATCAGTCCCTCAATAATCAGGATCCATCTCCAGCCCTCCAAGTCTCCTCGGGGACCTATCGCAGCGAGGCCACGGGCAAGCAGGCCTTCACACGGTTAGACAAAGACATATGTCGGCTAGCTACTCAAAAGCTCACCTCCAAAAGCTCCGGAAAGCGATGCCGCTGTATAAAAGATTCCAATTCGCAACGCCAATTCTCCGCGGTTGTATATACTTGAGAGATAAAGAACCATTCCGGGAAGTAATCCACCTTCAGCGATACCAAGAATGGCTCGTACAGCCGCGAAGCTGGCAAAGTTGCGTACAAAGCCAAGACACATAGTGATGATTCCCCACACCACTGTTAGAATAGGCAGCCAGATCTTGGGCGATACCTTTTTGAGAACCAGGTTGCTAGGCAACTCGCTGAAAATGTAGGTGGCGTAGAAGACAGCCAGGCCCTGAGAGTACTGCAAGTTGGTAAGGCCTAGGTCTTTTTCCATGCCAATGATTTTGGCGTTGCCGACGTTGGTCCTGTCGAGAAAGGAGCAGAGAAATAACAGTGCTAAGGATGGAAGGACTCTGAAATGCTCTGTCAGTACACCAAGTGACGGGGAATAAAGATAAGCATACCGCGTGTCTGTCTTGAACAAGACCCTCCTCGTGAGGCGTGCATTGTCGCCGACATGCTCCATCTCCTCGTGCTCGACTTTTGAATCCATATTCAACTAAATGTCCAAGCCAAGGCTACGAACAAGATAAACGGGATAGTCTAGGTGCAGGCTTGTCAGACTTGGCAATGTACATGGAATGGGCTTGGCTGCATTTAAAGGTTTACCCCAGACTCTAGCACTGCGGGGGAGTTACATTAGCGCTGGGGCAAGATGCCGATAATCCGAGATCGCCATTGTCGGCATCCAAAAGTAGCCCCGCCTGATAAACTGCTACTACCCTAGATCAGTATCCATTTGATAGTTTTAGGGCCCGTGGGAGTTCTCACCCAGATGATGTCAAGGGCAATATCTTTGTTCGATTGAGTACTGTTCCGAGCAAAGTGCTGATTGGACTTACCAGAGCTCAACAAATTCAACGATCGACTGGGCGTCCACAAATAATGCACGCTCTCCACCTGACATATCAAATATTAGGATATGTTGAGGTTGAGTGATTTGGTTGTTGTTTTGAAACCCTCAACTATATTATTACTTACCAATCATCTACTCCGGATTACTTGGACCTTCAATATGCTAGAGTCAATGGGCTGAGAAGGATGTTCAGCAACGAGTTATGGAGTGAATAGTAATTCTTATCCATTTCTCTTCAGTCGCTCGCTCGAATGGCATGCTGATTGACCAATAGCTTGCGACTGATGTTGATCTCTGGTGTAATTGGCGCAGTATGACATTTATTGCAGTGACGCGCTCTGTTTGACCATATCTGGACCGAGACGCGTTTTTGATGAGATTGGGTCGCGGAGATAAGATGGAGGACCACGTGTCAGCACTAATGTCGTGAAACCACAAATCGGGTATAGTGAGAGGACTTAGCAGACATTACTCAGCTAATATCATTACCCAGCCCATCTATATAGGGTAGCCACGCGAAGAATTGCCGAAAGTACTGTTCAAGAAGCGGAGCAACCCCCGGACGACCCAAGGTTGTCTGCGTACAGCACAACTTAATATAATGTATTTAAGTTATGAAATTACTATATTAAATTATTGCTTAGTTATAACTTGCCCTAGTCTCTATATTACAGGTTACTCCATCTTGTCTCCAAGTTGAATTCTAACAACTGCCAGGGCAGCGGTATCCGAGTATGTGAAGGACATAGATCAAAACTATACCAATGATGCAGCGTTATCTACTTAGGAGTCGTAGCAGATAGACCGTAAACTGTTAAAGAGTTGAACAGTAGAGCTGAGATATCCACATGAGATTGTGAGTTGAGTCAACCAGGGCAGGTTTAATCGTGTACGGATGGACAGCCCAAGAACGACTGCACTGGATTGTGTCTATGATCGGAACCTCGATCCTTGGATTTGGCATGATTGGATCCTTATGGTATTACAGACATATCTTTTGGATGCATTCACAGAATACGCAGCTTCGGTCACTGCAGCTAATGCCGTATTGAGAAGCTTGCTGGGAGCTCTTTTGCCTATGAGTGGCCTGAATCTGTATAGCGCGCTTGGCTTAGGATGGGGAAATACGCTGCTCGGACTGATAGCTCTAGGGTTAGCTCGCGTTCCGTGGCTGTTGTGCAAATTTGGAGGAAGAATCTGGACCAGCCCAGAATTCCGGATGGTTCTAGTTAATTATTGAAACTGAAAGACCACCTTCGAATATTTTTGAGAGCCCTTCTACCTTGCCTTAGTTCAACATCTCATTGGCTCATCGACCTTCTCAACTGCGACATATGGTTCTATTTAATATGCACCTGGAGACCCTGATAGCGATAAACAACTACTGCTGATTTGGAGGAAATGGATCAAAGACGTTCTGCGACGCTTTGAGAAACCCACGAAGCATTAGTTATTGCTTAGATCCTAACTTGAAGTGTAAGGCTTCTGAAGTGAAACTGGATCGACGTCGTGTCTTTGTCGCTGGTCCCCTTTGTCGAAATATTGAGCGATGATCTGGAGCAAAAGCTGCGAGGTCGAACCTTCTTCAGCTTCTGTCAACTCTGGAAATGCTTCATCAAACTTGAAACTGATTTCGTCTGGTGTGAGAGTATCCCTGGCTTTTGACTCGATCTCCCTTTGAAAGAAGGAGACATATGCTCGTGTGTGGTCCAGATCTTTAGTTCCATTGAAATCCCCTTGGTCATACTTGGCGTGTCCCGGTATAATTGTCTCTGCACCAAGAGAGTCAATCAGTCGCAGAGAGTCGAGCCATGCTTTCGTCACTGACGGGTCATCAAGATCAGCGAGCCACATATGCATTCCATGGCCGTATACTACATCGCCGGACCCAACTGGGCGAAGAAGATCCCAATAGTAATTCTTATCATCCTCAGCATGTGGAATTTGGTTCGGCTCGTTCGATTCGATTGACAAGATTATTATACAACTTCTTCAACAACCCGGCAACTTTCTATTTTCTTTCAGAATGGAGGAACACGATTGGTACTTAAGAAACCTAGCATGGAAGCCGCCTTGCCAGGATCACACTGGCTTTTATGGATTCCAAGACTTGGATTCTTCGAAAATCATCCATTTAATATCGTTAAGAATAGTCCGTCTGGTTTTGAGCTTGTGATGAAAACACATCAGGGATTTACCCAATCGATTGGTAGCTTTGCAAGTAAAAATCCTGGGAAGTCCTTGTGGGCTTCCATGGATGGACCATACGGATCGCTACTAAACATGATCAACTATGATAAACTGATGCTTGTTGCTAGGAGAAGCGGGGCTGCCTTTACCTTTGGAATTATGAATCGCGTTATGATTCAACACGAGGAGGTATCGATTCAATCTATCGAGTTTGTATGGGCTGTGAGGCGTACAGGTATGTTTCAGCCAAGTTCCAAGTACTCAAAAAACCTTTCTGATGACCGAAGATTCATTAGAACAATTGAATTGGTTTCGCCCCCATATGTGTAACATCACCAAGTCCGAATATCCTCTTAGCTGGAAAGTCAATGTCACGGAGCAACGACTCGGCACCAACAATCGCTAATGCCACCGGATCTCGACCATCTTTAACCGACGCAGAGGAAGCATCCCTGCTGAGAGCAAATGGATTGAATTACGAGACTACCTCTGAGACTGGTGATTTATGCGGGTTATCCCGAGGCTCAAGCTTTGAAGAGCAAACTTACAACTTTATGTTTGAGAAGCTGGCCATTGATGCAACAATTAACGAAACCTTGGGTGCAGCTGGTCGCCACGAACGGGTGCTCGTTGCATCAACCAGATCAGGTGATTGGTCTGAGATGGGTTTGTTGGAAGGGCGTGTCTCTTGTTGAGCCTATGTAGTTTTCGGGCGATGTTTGCTGGGCATGGCTTTATTTTCTAAACAGCCTCCAAATTGTATTCAGTAGGTCTTGTATTAAGGTATTTTCTTTACTTAGAATTAATGTATTACCTAGTATGTACAAGTCCATATTACTTCCTGAAGCAGGTATTAGAGGCTCGTGCTCCTTTTCTCCCCTATAACTATTTAAAAGCAGTTAAGCGGCACAGTGCTCCGAGACATAGGGTAACATTCGCGCCAAATATGCAGTCTACCTTGTCAAAAGGACCTCACGCGTGTTTGTGCCCATGCGAGCCCCGTGCGTATTTAGCGGCCATATCACCGGGTGGTCGGAGAGTCCGCTGATGACTAGTATGTCTGTAGTTACGTTCCAGGTATAATACAATACATTAAAGAAGAATATCCAATTTCTGTTCCATATCTATATTGATCCTTAGCTCACCAACAATTCTCTTTTTTGCTTTCCCTTTCCAAAAACTGCATCAAAGCTCGACTGTGCATTCAAATCAGTTACAAGGCAACCCGAGAGTTTAACATCAGCTTAACAGGAGAGCCAGCCAACGTCACCCATTCAATCGTTGGCTCAGAACCCAAAGTGTCAGTTTGAGTAGACCCTCCAAGCGCAGAGGCACCTCCCTTAATAGTAATAGGCACAGGAACAGAACATGAGTTGTTATCGGCCGATACGACGACGTGGGTGATGCTCTTTCCGTCATCGGAAAAGCCATATGACAACTGAGGATTGCAAGCATCTAAAGCCTTGCGGTTAAGGAAATACTTGGCAATGTCATCATGCTTGAGTGAGACGATAGGCCAGTCGGTCAGACGTATCAGTTCCTGGGTGATAGTCTCAACCCAGGTGGTGACCAGTGACATTCTAGCAGTGTAGTTACCAACCGTCCTTTCGGGCATATCCACGACTCGCATGTTAGCCTGATGGAACATGTAAGGATCAGCATGAAGACCCATGATATGGCGAGTGTTCTCAACCTTGGCTTGAGATAGAAGGTCACTGAAATCTCCCTTTCCGCCAGAGGTGTCAATCCACTCCTTGGTGGTGCACTCGGCAGTATCGCAGTTGTAGTAGATAGTAGTGGCGAAGCGGGGAACAATGACTAGGCCATCGTAACCGTTGCTCTCAACTGTGCTGATGAGAGGCCAGAACTTGTTCTGTTGGCTTTGCAGTACTGGACGAGTGTTGTCGCCGACAACAAAAGTGATCTTGTTATCTGACCACGCTTGGATGACATCGGCGTTATGAAGACCCGTAATGGCAGGGGGTACCAGACCATTGGGAGAGTAGCGGGCAGCTTGGTCAATACCCATCTGTTTCATCCAAGCGCGGTTGAAGTCGATTTCGCGACTGGCATCCTGGTAGGTGGCATTGTTCAGTTCCAGGTGGGTAAAGGTATGAGAGACGTGAGCGAAATGGTTGAGGTTGTCTTTATTCAAGAACCAAGAAGCAAACTTATCCAACTTGGCACAAGTCTGAGACCATGGATATTGGCCGTAGACAAATTGGTCAGACCATTTATTCTTGCCCGTACCAGGAGGCTTGACCCATTCAAGTGGGGTATCGCCGGGGTAGGCATAATCGACGGCCGCACTTGGAACGCAAACACCCTGGGAATCGGGCTTTGAAACGGCTTCAATAATATCACCGTTGCCGTTGTGGGCAAACTCAAGCCAGAAGTCGGAACCCTGGGGCAGACGGGCGTTGATGCTGTGCTGCCAATCAACATGGGCGTCCAGATCATCAGTGCGGATTTTGAACTCTTTCTCGCCCGAGTTCGAGTAGTAGAGACCCGTAGACAGTTGAACGTCATCGATCTGAGCGTTGAGATGAATCTTGCGTTTGCCAAGGAAAACGCCACGGGTTATCCAGTGAATGTGGGCATGCTGTAGAAAGCTGGTGGTCTGGGACCAGTCATGAGCCCAGCCAAGAAACCAAACTAGCTGTTCACGGCCATCCTCGAAGACGTTAATGACGGCGGCAACGGTATCAGAGGTGTAGCCACCACCAGGACCAAACTTGGCAATTGGTCTAGCAATGGTAGGGTCGGTGATAGAAGCTGGGTAATGATAAATACCCTTGGTCGAGAGACCCGCGTCTCTGACATTCATGTCAATTCAAATGAAGAAGAACCTTAGGATAGTATCACTCACGTCTTAAGATTGGCCGAAGGGAAGTCCGAGGTGTCAGTGAGACTAACAAGTTGTGGATCGACACCGTCTGCATCCGAGCAGCAGCCATTACCAGCAGTAGTAACGCCTGAAAGTATGTAAGTGTACATGCTTGGACTGTCTGTCACTACACGACTTACCAAATTGGGGGCCAGGGAACTCATTGACACGAACAAGGCGCACCTTGAAATGCAGCTGGTACTCGTAGATTGTGTACCACATGTCACTGGTAATAGCGCTAGCCCAGCCAGTAGCATACTGATAAGAGGCAGAACCGACGACAATGATACCGCCGTATGTGCCCTTGCCAGATGTGCTGTTGAGGTTTGGGAGTACGAAACCTTCCATTGGAACTAGCACTTTATCGTAAGGGATGCCATAGCCTTGAAGGCCTAATGCGGCTGAGTCACAAGCATAATCATCCTTGCCCAGAATAAGGATGGTGCTGTCAATGGTGATGGCAGTGGCTGAGTCAGATGAAGTGGTAGATGAGATCGTAGATGAGGTGGCAGATGAGATGATAGCAGTCGGTAAGTCAGGCGAGGTGAGAGACGAGACAGAAGTTGCGGGATTGGGTGCGGTTCTGGTGGAAGAGACAGGAGGTGGCACTGGGCGAACTTGAGAATGCTGAGGAAGACGTGGAAGTGGAAAAGGGAAAGGAAATGGAAGATGGGGACGAGGAAAGAAGAAGGTTGCGTAAGTGCCAGCCACGGCATATACGCCGGCAACGACAGCGCTGACACGCATCTCCTTTAGGGGTAAATTAATTAATAGCAAGAAAAATGAGGGTATCTGGCAGTAGGATAAAAGGGCAAGGAATGAATGAGTGATTGAAGAAAGCCAAGAAACGACTGTGCATGAGAGCTATAAAGGAAACGCCTTTAGCTACGGAAGGATTGCTCTAAGCTATTATATCTAAGCAACAAGAATTTTCTTGGTATCTTCGAATCATCCGTCCATCAATCTATTCACACGCGGACCAAACTCAGCTGAATCCAGAATCCAGAATGAGCCAAAGTCTGGAATCGACATGGCTAGTTAGTTGTGGCTTCCTTGGCAGTACTCAATGAATCAATCAAATATTTTTGCAATACTAAAAGAAACCTGGCCATGAAGTCCGGACCGACAAACAATGAGAATAGCGAAATAAGACTCCATACATGAATAGAAACCGTTGTCACCGGAACTCAAAAACAACCGGGTTCTTGGCGCGTTCGGTAATCTGTCTTCACACGAACCCCTGCGTTAGCGATCAAACTAGACTAACTGACTGGTCAGAGAGAGGGTTACATGCCGTTGTGGAGAAGGTCGTTAGACCGAAGTTTATCGGGTGCAGCGATGCTTCACCAGCTGAGAAAGCTTTCTGCGGGTCATGACCTCACTGACTACAGTTAGATCACCACTATTCTGTTCTGGGCCACCCGTGTGTTAGTTTATGTCAATGCAGGGTCTGAGCTTCTGACTGGTGGCTGTATCCTCGGCACGTCTGCGGAGAAGCTCCGCTGTCGCTTTTGAGGACCTTGCAGACTATTATGTAAATCTTGCCTTGGATGGTCATTTGCAAGAATTTCAGGGTTCTAGAATGACTATGTGGAGAGGTTAGTCTGGGTTAGGTTAAACACTTGCTTCAGAGCCCTGCGCCCATAAGGGTATTATGGTTTCGTAATTAATCGCCTTGTACTGTGGGCTAACAAAGCTGTACCTTTGTTATTTGCGTCTGATTGTCCTGCCTCTACATTGGCCCTCTACATCACGGTTTGCTCTTTAGACCTCTGTTTCCGTCCTTCTATCAAGGCAATACCCATCTATCCTTTCTTGTTATGTCCCCTCCCGTTCTCTTAGTCTCGAAAATGAAGTTCAACGAGATCGGCGCCAAATCGGCGGCCAAATGGCCACTTTGGAAAAAGCTTACTCTCGTTGGTATTCTTCTCATCATCGCCATCCCACTAGGCGTCGGCTTAGGTGTTGGCCTATCTAGAGGCAAATCCAACGGCAATGGCCAAGCCAGCGACGATGGCGATAATTCGAATGGTACTCTTCCAGACAACCCCACCTCTCCATGGCAGCCTCCAGTAGGCGCTACATGGCAGATCATTCTTCTCAAGCCGATTCAGATTGATGACCAGAAAGCCATCACTCCTGATGTTGATATTTTCGATTTGGACTTGTACGACAACGACGCTTCGACATTCTATACCCTCAAGAAACTCGGGAAGAAGGTCATTTGCTACTTTAGCGCTGGGTCTTGGGAAGATTGGCGTGATGATAAAGACGACTTTGACAAACTCGATCTTGGCAAAGAACTTGACGGATGGCCTGGTGAGCGCTGGCTGAATGTATCTAGCTCAAACGTGCGTAATATTATGAAGAAGCGTATCGAGATGGCGGCACATAAAGGCTGCGACGCTATTGACCCTGACAATGTTGACGGTTTTGTACGTTTAGATTCCCCGAAGCTATGTGTTATGAGCTATTCTAACCTCTATGTGCAGCAAAATGATAACGGCCTGAAGCTTACAAAAGACGACACTATCAACTTTGTCAAATTTCTCTCAGACACGGCGGCATCGTTCAACATGTCCACGGGACTCAAGAACGCGGGGAGTGTTATTCCCGATGTCATCTCGAATGTTCACTTCAGCGTCAACGAGCAATGCGTCGAGTACTCCGAGTGCGAGACATTTGCAGAGTTCGTCGATAATGGCAAACCGGTATTTCACATTGAGTACCCCAAAGGTGCTCCGGGACATGTCTCTACCAAGACAGTCAGTGAAATTTGTTCTACTAAGGGCAAGGCAGAAGGGACTAAGGGATTTAGCACCGTCATCAAAAAGATGAATCTTGATAGCTGGGTGAAGTATTGTAATGGCAAGACGTATGGGGCTTAGAAGACTGGTGATTTGGAGGTGGCGATGGCGGTAATAATTGCCGTTCTGGGCAATTGATGGTTTGTGGAATGGACGGAGGCGTACACTGGGGGGCTAGATAGGCACTTCTACTTTTGGGGCATCTTGTTTGACCTACTGTTTAAAAACTATTTGTATATGCACTTTACCGTCAGGTTGCCTACAGAGCTAGTGATTGGTTTTCATCCAGAAGAAATCCATTGAATAACTAATTTCGCCTTGGTCGGTTCCGCCTTTCACGCTCCTCGTCCAGATTAGGCACCTGAGGCCTACACCAGCGCAAATTGCTGCCTATTCCATCATTGACACTACCTATTCTTTGAAACTCGGTCCAGTCCCTCCAAAACTCCATCCCAGCCACCGGGCCAGTGGGTATATCCTCCACCGAGCTGATCCGTGAGGTATAGTCCACCAAATCCCATTTCAGCAATTTGGTGAGTCAAGCTCTTGGCATCACTTATGCAAGAATGAACCATTGCAACATCCTTAACTCGGATATTTTCGGCCACACTTTGATGCAAAAACCAGTTTTCCCACTGGTGCTCCGATTGCTCGAATGTAACAATCAGGTCTGCGTCTTGATAAAACACCCCCTCGACCGATACGCCTGGGTTGTACACCACGATTCCGGAGCGTCCGGCATTTGTACACCAAACCGACTTGGCAAAGTGGGACAAACTCGCCATCAGACCAGCACTTTCTTTAGCGGAGGGAACCTCATCGAAGAAGATGCCGTCAATCCTGAAGTCGGAGTTCCAGCCCAAGTAGACATGAATATCTTTCTGGGTATCAGCGATAGAACGGGTGCCGTAGCTGCAGTAGACATAGCCAACAAGGTGAACATTTTGGAATGTACCGAGCTGGCGCAGAATGTTTCTGTAATTGGAGTCAGGAAGCGGCTCTGCTCCTGGGCCATTGCAGGGATTGACGATGACGATGAAAGATACGCCAGGGTTGTCACGGGCCGCTTGCAAAAGTGGCTGCCAGGCACCAGGGGTTGGGTAGATGTAGAGAGGGATGACAAAATGCGGTCGTCTGAGGATCGGAGCAGGGGTCATGGTGTGTCGTGCCTGGAGCTGTCGATGAAGATAGCACGAGGTATTCAGAAAAGCCGGATAGATGGATGTTTGGAGTGGGGAGGGGGGAGGGGGGAGGGGGGTTTGAATTATGGTAAAGCATAGACAATCAAGAGAGTACGCTACATATGAGGGTTGTTAACGGTGAACGAGCAGATGAAATAATCTTTGGTAAGTTTTATTTAGTATCTCGTGAGAATTAAACTTCAACAGCTGATTCAATCGTGCACTAGTCGGACCTGTCCAGCTGAAAAACTCGGAAGTATCTTTAGCCTAAAACAACCATGGTCCGTCGGTCAAATGCGCCGCCGCTTCTGTAGCGCTTGTGTCAAACTAAAGCCACCTACGCATGATCGTGGTAGGATTCCCCACAGATATCTAGGTGAGTGTCCAACAGAGGACCGTGCAGTTCGATTGAACTTTCCTTTGCCCACTGCCCTGGAACAAAAGTTTATCCAGTTAGAGGCAGCTTTCATCAACCGAATCAAGATGTTGTCTCATGATGAGAATGGAAATTTACATATACATGGGAAAGTCACGGGACAGTTCTAGATGCCGCGTTATGCTTGTTTGCTAGGTAATAAATCTTTGGTATTCATTCTATTTTCCAACCCTTATACCTGTCCATTACAATACATATTTCCTTAATCAGGTCTGGTAATACTGAAAGGAGATTGAACAACATGGAAGCGTTGTCACTGTATCTGTAGCCTTGTATCCGTCCGAAGCTGAAACATACTGGACACAAAAAAAGCAAAGAAAGAAATAGAAACGTCCCTATTTTCCGTACCCACAAGCATGTCCTGCTCACCAGTACCGCGTTCCCATGGCCCACCCTGTTGCGGATCAGCAGTCTAAGCTTGTGGTTTGGTGACATAGTTCCACAAGTCGCTAGCACACTGCTCAATACTCTCTTTCGCCGTCCAGCCCAGCTCCTTCGTAGCTCGGTCGTTGGCTGCAACACAAAACCCCACATCCCCTGCCCTTCGTGGCGCCATATTAACGGGTATCTTCTGCGACGAGGCACCCTCTAGGCTCTGCACAGCCTCTGCAACGGTGGTTCCATTGCCAGTGCCAAGGTTGAAAGTGCGGAACGATGAGTTGATGTCGGTGCTCAGAGCTGCAGCGTGGCCTCGCGCTAGGTCTGCCACGTGAATGAAATCTCGAATGGCCGTGCCATCTCTCGTATTCCAGTCTGTTCCAAAAATGTCAAGCTCAGAACGTTCTCCGTTGAGAACCTGTGCGATGACTGGGAAGAGGTTTGTTGGTGTGCCTTTGGGGTCTTCTCCAAGAAGTCCCGATGGGTCACATCCAATTGGATTGAAGTACCTGAGAGCAACGATGCGCCAAGATGGGTCAGCGTGTGCAATATCCGCCAGGATAGCTTCGCAGAAGTATTTGGATCGTCCATATGGCGACGTCAATCCAGAAACAGATGGCTCTGCCATAGCTTGATTGTTGAACTCATCGAGGTACAATGTATCATGATGGACAACATCTTCTTCTCTCAGACGCTCCCCCTTTGAAGCCTTGGAGCCATAGACAGTGGCAGAGGATGAAAAGACAAATTTACGGATGTGGTGTCTTCCAAGTAGTTCGACAAAGTCGACGAGTCCACATACGTTGTTGCGGTAGTACTGGAACGGCTTCTCGATGGATTCGCCCACTGACTTGAAAGCCGCAAAATGGATGACACCAGAAATCTTAGATGAAACCCTGATAGACTCTCCCGACTCGGCGGAAAAGCTTGGTTCGAGCTTTGAATAAGACTCCAAGAGAAATCGCATCGCTTTGCTGCGATAGTCAAGCTTGTGAAAGTGAAGAGAAGGCATTCTAAGTCCATGATGAGCACAGTGCTTCTCAGCGAGCACTCTGATCTTGCTGAAGACATTGTGATAGCTGTTGCTAAGATCGTCGACAATGATGACATTGTACCCAACCTTGAGAAGCTCAAGTGAGGTATGAGATCCGATGAAACCAAGGCCACCTGTGACAAGGATGAAGCTGTCATCGGTAGTCAAGGGAGATGTATCGTTTGTCACTGATCCCGTTTCAGAGTCAAAGTCGGGAGGAGTGAAAGGAGAGGACAGTGAAGAGTTGAGAGAAAGGGTCGATGAAGACGGTGAACTTGAAAGACTAGCCATCGTAACGTTGAAGTATCGATATATTATGAAAGGCGAGGTGAGTTGCCACGATAGCGAGGAAGAATCAACGGCAAACATCTACCACGCCAGATGGAATTATATATCACATTTCAGACAGAAGGCTCATTGATCAAAATCGTCCCCTTGTGCAAGCTCTTTCCCTCACCGTCTACCCGGTGGACTCTCAACAATCTGTGCCCCATGACTCCTACAATCGGTATGGGCTAACTGCGAAGGGTGATCAACATGGCTAAACCAAGGCCTGAAGACGACATTATCCGTGCTCAGCGGAACATCTAGACATCATCTTGGTAGTTCTTGAAAGAGGAAATCAACCCCGTTGGAATCGTCGGTCCAGGCCACGACTCTCAGCTGAACGAGACTCGACTACCTTTGACAGACCCGCCAAAGAAAAAACCACCGTCACCAAGACGATCTGCCCATTTAGTCAGAACACTCCTTACTATCCCCACTTCTGTCGGGCCGGTACCGTCGGAAAGGTTCAACTGAAACGTATCATGGGGCTAGAACAAAGAAACATATCTGCCAAGCTTAATTTGAGCTGAAGAATTCAATAGCTTCTTGGCATTTGGTGGTTCCTACAGATGAGCACTTTGTTTTGCCCAGGATGCGAAGATCTACAGAGTAGCAGACGCGGTGTGGATTTATGGGGACCTGAATTAGATCGACTAATACGAACGTGCTATACTAGTGAGTCAAATTCAATCGCCACCAACGATCATATACTACGGCATTACCGTCGATGCTTTAGTTCCGGCTTTTCTTGGCAAGCAAGGTTCTTCGTAAAAGGTTCCGACCCACTTTGAACTTGAATTACCTTTGAGCTATGACAAAACTTTGTGGGACTGTTTTCTCTCATGTTTGATGTTTCTTCGATCACTTCTTTTCGACATCTCTACCAGTCATTTCTCAAATTGAAGTGTCATTGAATTCGTCGTGTTTCAATTTCAACGGTTTCCTTGATACTTCGCAGCTTCTTACTCACGCTCATTTTGTTATTGTTATTCTACCTTATTGTATTCACTTATTACTCTTTCTCAACGTTCCTTCACTCTGCACATGATCAACTTCCTGATGTCAATATTTTGACCGTCTTACTCAGCGTCTATTATTATTCTTCTGTATGAGAGAGCCCAATAGACTCAACAAGATTTGCGGAAAGTCTAAGGCATACAGAGACAAACGCACACATTCGCTACAAACCGTCTTTCCTCTGCAGCAATTTCCTTCATCTTCAAATCTCAGCCTAATACCATGGCGTCTTTCTTTCAGCCTGGGTCACACGACCCTGTCCAACAAGATTGCAAAAACTTGTCACCTTTCCAGGTGTATTGCAACAGTATTCTCCCATCAGATTCAATGCTCGGAAACCTGTATCAGCTCGTCATACTGGTTCTTGGCGTCAGCTGCATCATCGTCCCTTGCATTTTGTACCTCATCCACCTTTTCTTTCAGAGATGCTTCTCATCTCTACTGCCTACAAAAACAGGTGCAGCTGGGTACGCTCAACTCCTACTCTCTTGTCACAAGCTCGATCACTGACCTTTACATTCACTTTAGCTCGAAACCCATCTCAACTGCAGATAATGATGACAAAGGCTCACTTTCGTCGATGCCAAAAGGAAAGGGACTCGCTGAACAGGGAGCCAAACATCATGGTACCGATACACCGGCGTTGAGCGGAGGCCTGATGAAAAAAACAACGGCTCCTTCATTCCGTTCCACAAAATCATTTTGCCTTTTCTCTGGCTTGGAGAATTCTGGAGCACAAGAGCCGTCTAGAGAATATGACCTTGTTGCCATCCCTCTACAGACAAGCGATGGCGTTAACGGTGCCCCTCGAGACTCACACTCTTTGAACTCTTCTCTAAGGACCTTCAGTGAAGTTCCGGCCAAAATGAGACTTGCACATGTTCAAATGGAAGAGTTTGGACTCGAAGACTCCCAACTGACCGAGACGGCACACTCGTTGGCGCTAGCCCTGACAGTAAACAATCTGACGGGATTCGCATTGGAATGCAGTGCTACTCGAAAAGAAGATCAAATCAATTACCTGCTCGCTTGTCTAACGGTGCTCGAAGTACCTGTGATACTTGTGTGTCAGCACGACTGCGAAGCTATCGACCATGTCGACCTCTCGCTCGCTTCCGGCGTCATCCTCAAGAATGCTTGCATCCTTCCTGATGGTGAGCGGCGCGATTACTTCAGGGCGCGAAGGCTCAGAGATACAATGGCACGATGCAGTGTTCAGCGCGAAAAGCGACCAGATTTCTTTGTTGGATTTCTGGATCGTTGGGAAGCGCGCCCCAAAGCATCCGTCATCCGCCGTGCCGCCAAGGTAGCCGAACACTTTGGCGCAGTCATGGAGCATGGCCCGATTGATCCTGTTATGGGCGACAAAGCATCCTACTCTGAGAGTGCGAAAAAGACTATGAGTGCTTTCGAATATCTAAGACGATCCGAGATGATCGAGGTACGTTGCCAGCCATGTGAAACGAAACCGGTCAGGCTTGGCTGACAGACTCATAGTTACAGAAATGTTGGATATCTGGAGAGCCCAAGACATGTACCACTTATGACCCCAAGGGTTCCAAAGCTTTGGTACTCCCGTTGGACATCCTCGCTTCCATCATTCCTGAGGCCCCAGACTTGCTGAAACAATTCAACGCCTCACCAAACATTCGGTCTAGTTGGAACGAAGGCTGGTCTCCCATTCAATTGCCAGACCTATCGTTGACGGTCCCAAGTAGAATCAATCTCTGGGATTATGGCAATGGAAACACACCGCTTTCGTCTCTCGGCTGCTTTCCCCTCACTGCTGAGCCAACTGCTGCGCATTTTGATGCCGTTGTGCGGACTCAAGACCATCTTAGAGAACTTGGTATGCTGCAGCTACTTGAGGGACTTGAGGAGCAGCGGCTGCTGGAGTCGCTGAGATCATTGATTCAACACACGCAAGACCGAGTCGTTATGCAAATCATCATACAGGAACTTGCCGATGGGCTGATGTCTCGGCACATCCGTGTATACAAAGGTCTCAAAACTGGTCTCCAAATCCCCCGTGCTGATGTCAGTTTCTGGGGCGTTTCAAAAGACCGCCAAGAGAAAGGCGAACCCAGTTGCCTTACCGACCTGTACATTTCTCTGTCATCACCCAGTGACGCTGCTGTGGTATTACATACCTGGCTCGCTCACAAGGGAGTTTCTCGCTCACGGAGATTCGAAGAGGAAATCCGCCTTGAAGAAGCAAATGCTATTCAACACAGCTCCCGTGTCCCTATCACCATCCGAGAGTCAATTCACGCAGCCACAAACGCGGAACTTCTTAGCCTCGCGCAGAGACTTCGAAGCTCACGAGATGACCACCCCATTATCGACGCGACGGAAGTTCTGTGTCGCACCATGCTCATCGACGAAACGACCCGCGTCGCATGGAGACGACGCTGTGCCTTAGCTGCCATTGACGACTCGCTGACTATGCAGCAGCTGTTGGAAGAGCGACTCGAATACCTGGTTGGCCAAGGCGCCAGGAAGCTGCCCAGCCTGGATAACCTCAGCCGCCTGTACGAGCTGGTACAACGTCTCGTGGATGATGCGTTTTTCTATGGAGATAGGCCTGTTCTCAGAAAACTGACTCAAACGTTACACTCATCTATTGGCACTTTGGAGCGCCAGAGCGTACCTTGCTTCGTGGACATCAACGCCGATCCTTTCGCTCTTATAGTGTTCACCGTCTTGCGGAGGGCGGCATTTGAAGATGTGTACCTGGAAACCACAGATCGCTGTCCCCTCTTTCTTTCACAACCAGATCAGGCCGCCGTCTTCTCTGAGCTCTGGGTTCTAGGATCTCAATGTCAGATCTATTTCGACCTCCTCCCCCGAGACATTGGGAGCATCATCTACAATCGCCATCGTCTCTTTCTTGAGGCTGACCCGCCATCTGCAGACTACAGAAAAGGGAATGAGATAATGACTATGTATCCAACTTCTGACGAAACGCCTTTCGACATCAAGGATGCCTCCAAGGATACAGACCCTGTCAAGCTTACACCACACGAGACCTTGCAGCTCTGGAAGAAGAGATTTGCAGCTGCAGGTGCCATGTCAATTTTCTGTCTTCCAGCAATTGTCGACGTGACAATGCTTACGTTCATTGGCCGTGGCTGTTTCATGACTGCCTTTATGGAGCCTTATCACCTGGAGGTAGCGGGTTATGCCCTTCTAGCGTCGATGCTGTTGACAGCCGGTGTGACTGGCTGGGTCGGCAGTGTGGGCAATTTTTACATGGCGCACTACGCATATGACAACATGATCTATTTTCGCGTTCAGAGGCTATCAGGCGGCTTTGTCCTAACGCTCGTGGTAGCCGTTTGTGGTCTCGTTGCATTCTCTTTGCAAAAGTCGGTCGGTGCAGGATTTGTCTTTGTCGGCTACATTGTCTGCATCGCTACCTACTTCAATATTCTTGGTGTCATGAGCACCATGCATCTTCATGAAGCCCCTCTGACATCGGGAAGGAAAGTAATTCTACAGACTCTGCCCATCCTTCTCATGTCCCCTCTCATCTCAAGCTTCGTCAACGGCCATGACTTGGAAATATATCTTCCCATCATGTACAGCTTCTTGTTTGTTATCTTCTTGCGATATCGCCGTCTTTGCCAGGAATGGTCGAATTGGATGGAAAACATCCCCAAGTTCACACAAAAAGACATACTCGAGTGGTACTCGATGAAATTGATTTCCGACAACCCAGAAGAGACGCCGGGACAGGTTTCAGGAAAGGAGACAGACAGCGAAATGGCCCAAGTGGCATTCGCGTCAGCAGTGACCGCTCACACCCGTCACACTCAAGACACGAAGGTGTTGGGGTCTGACCCTTTGATTCGTCGCGTGTCTGAGGGAATGCCCTACATCGATTGGCTTCTCAAGAAGACATCTTCTAGCGCAGCATCTGAGCCCAAGTTCACCAATGCGTGGTTCACGCAGCTTGCTGAGGCCACAAATCAGCAACAGCAACTCAGACGCGGTCTCAAAGAACATAATGTCTTCATCTTGTTCCGTCTCGCACAGCACGACATCGGTCAAAACCTGGGTCTATTTCTTATTGCCCTGATGGACCGCTGGATCATGATGACCATGAGTGCGAGACAGCCATATCCCAGCATATATACAGACAGCCGCAGTCGATACGGTATCTGGCTGGCCATTGTATACTTTTGTCTGTCTGCTATGATCCTCGACGGAACTCTCCAAAAGTACTGGAGTCATCGCTACGAGGTCTCCCACGAGAAACTATCAGGACTCGAAGATGCTGAGCGCATTGAAAGTGAGGCCGAAAGCCGCCGTCGAGAGTGCATCGTCAAAGCCACCACAGATGTCTTTTCAAAGCTCATGCTTGCTTTTGGATGTACAACTATTTTCCTCTGGCTTTTGGTTGGAAGCACTGAAACCATTGTCATCTATTTCATGTATATACTCGGCTACTCGAGCACAATCATGTTTCAGTTCAACCGCTGTTTCACTACCAACATAGGTGCGCATGTTACCGTCATGATGGCTTCCGCTGCGATTGGGTTCGTGGTGGGTTGCGTTTTGCATGCTGTCCCAGCAACTGCCGGATTCCTTTATACAGACATTCTCTCGCAGAATGTGGCTGCGGTCCTGGCAGCGATTGGAACGTCTTGTTTTTCATGGAAAGATGAGACTAAAATTCGCGTTATGGCGGCCGTCACAGCTGATTGTGGTCATGGCATCACGATGCAAAGGAAAATCAGTGCGGAGTGCCCCGAGGATCTCAGATTTGCAGTAGACATTCTTCCCGATATGTCCAGCAGTCGCACTATCCAGCATGACGATGGGTCTAGCGTTTCTGAAAAGCTCACAGAGCTGTTGCAGCTCAGCTCACAGGATCCTAGCTGCTACGCTCGGGACGCAAAATGGTCACACAGGCTCCTTCGCAGAGCCCAAGATATGTGGCGGAATCGGAAAGCCATCATCCTGGTCTCATCTAGCGACTACTTCCATCGACATGGCCTTAGCCAACTGTCTTCCATCAGTTACACCAGGTCTGATGTCCTATACATTGTCAGTGGTTCCCTAGGTGAGACTGAGAGTACTCTGACTGCTTGGCAACCTATGCTTTCTGTTCTGGCTTGTGAGACTCTGATGCATCACGTGGCTCAATCGGAGCTGAAGATGTCCTACGCACATGCTGTCCAGGCTGAACATTTCGTCTATGGCACCGAGTCTATTTGCAAGCGCATCCAGCTGGAACTTTCGTCGCAGGACCACGAGACTTTGCATCGCCTTTCCCTGAAGACGGCAACGCAAATGATGGAGCATCTATGTCTAGCCATTGATGTGAATTCCAAGTGGGATGGTATACCCCAGGCGGTCCGTCAAACGATTCTTGATCGTGTCTGTGGCATCAGAGCTCCCATATCTGTTCAGGTCAGCCAATGGATGTTTGAGAACGAGATTGACTTGCAAAATGTGAACTTTCACGTTGAACTTACTCTCGACATGCATAAGCAATGTGAGGAGAATCTTGGCCGAGCTGTCAACGCTCCCGATACAACGGCTCTGAAGAAGTCACATTTATTTGCTGAGCTCCGGACTGAAAAGTTCTCAACCCCTCAGAAGGAGCATCCCACTCACGCTGCCCTGAAATGGCTGACTCTAACAAGCTCATCAGCGATCAAGTGGATTGCTATTATATCTGGCGGCGGGTCCAACGTCGAGCGGGAACTCTCATACGCCTTGGGTAACGTTCGTTTCAAGAGCCTTGTACTTTGGCTGGTGCTCCTTTTGTGGAAGGCTTGTCGCTTCATGAAAAACACTTGGGTCTATTGGCTGATCGTGTACGACAAACCGGCCCTTGTGAACATCACGCGCCTGGCGAAAAAGGGAGAGCGACGTAAGATGAAACTCAATAGAGGAGCTATTGTCGTCGAGCAGCCGCGAGAAACATTCACCGGCTTTGTATTGCCAGGAGACGACGACTACATGACCCTCGCTTTCCACAAAGGCATACTCAAGGAAGACCCGGAAATTAAGTCCCCCACATTCTTTACAACTTATGATCAACATACTCGCCTCCAAACCCGGGTTGAACAGGGTCACTCGCGAACTGCAAGATTCACATACACCGAAGACACAACTTGTCGTCAACCCGTCAGTATCGAGGCCACTCACGATGGTGTATGTAGTCTTTCAAATTATGACCAACATGGAAGGATCAAGAATGGAATAATGTCAAGCGGCTCTGAGGAGATTACGTTCGAGTACCGCTATCGAGATACGCCCAAGGGTAGTTCCGATTTACTTCGTGCCACCTATGCATTGTCTGGCTCATCAAATGGCAACTCTTTGTCCGTTTTCTGGGGTAAGCCGGTTGATCCAGAACGCTATGACTGGGTGCCGTCCAAGCTCGTTCACCGAATCATCCAAACCATCGATGGCAAGGCGTATATCACTGAGTACGACTACCAACATCGTCGTGACCCTACCATTGTTTCGTACATACAGGGCGACGATGGTAACAAGACTGCGATTACGAAGCGGCCGCATCTATTTGAAGTAGAAGATCTGCTCCTGAGACGACCTGAGAACTTATCCTTTGACTCTGAGGATGTTCTGTACCACCACAGTATCAGCCAAGTTAAGCAGATGCGGCGCAAGGCAAGCAGCGCACCTACTTGGGCGACTTACTCGAACCCCTTCTTCTGGCTTGCACAATGGAACCGACGTGTATACAAACGCGTACCAACCTGGCGTGTGCGCACTGAACTGTGGGACCACTGGTTGAAGAGCAATACTCTCGGCGCCCCCACGGCTTGCTGGGTCGACGAGTTAATCCTCCGAGAGGAATTGCTACTCCAAAGGTATTGGCACGCTCGTGATTGTGGACGACTGGATGAGGCTCGTCAAGCCCTCGATCGAAATATTGATCAAATCGTTTCGGCAATAGACATGCAAACTGATGTGGCCGAGGTTAGCCTGCTCGCTATCAAGACGACAGATCTCTACGCCATGGGTCTTGGAAATGACGCGAACCCGATTACTACACAGCCACAGAACTGCTACGGCGATACAGCAAACCGAATCTCAGTGATTTTCAACGACATCGGTTGTTGGCCCATTTCCCCTGGCGGCGTGTCTAATTGTCGACGCGACTTGGTCAACGGACATAGCACGATTCGAAACCACGTACTCGCCGAGTGTGCCAACGAATTCGGCATCCCCCGATTCCAGATCGAGAAGAACGTGCAGTCTATGAAGCTACTTCCCCTCTGGGGTCTTGATGGCAACACAGCCAATCACGGTGTCATAGACAATCTGCTAGAGTCACAAGTGGATCAAAAGATTGCAGGGACAGATCTCCAGGCTGACGTTGTCGACACCTTTGTACCGCTTCTCACGGAGTTTGTAAAGGGTGCAAGGACAAAGCGGTACTCACGCTCTGATCTCGTCAAGTACAGTAACATCATGTTATCCATGGCCAAGTTCTACGAAACCAAGGATTATGGAACTACTTGGAAGTCCATCCAAGTTCAGCGAGCCTGGATGAGAGCTTGGCTGACTCCTTACAACGACCCCAACATTGCCAGCGTCTCAGACTGTTTCGAGATAGAGCGCCCCAGCGCATCGGACTTTCGAGACGCACTGAATATCTACATGGCGTATCTCTTCATCTATACCGTCCAAGTGCCTGAGGAGTGTCCTCGTGTCTTTCAAAGCACTCATCATGGCATAAGTAGCCTGTATGGCATGATCTTGCAGTGTAAACAAGATGTCACCTTTGGGATTTGGGACCATGCTATCTATTGGCGTGAAACGTGCCTCAATATCAGTCCAGCACAGTGCCAGCTGCCAATCTCAGTCCAGTCTATGCTACTTGCTGGCATTAGCATGGCGTCTCGACTTGCTTACTTTCACGCCGATGTCATCATGCCCTGCGCCTCCGTCTTCAACCCGTAAGTTGGCGCCTCTATCAGCAGAAGGTTATCATAAGAGTTACTAATCAATTGGCAGCATGTGGGAGATTGAAATGGGTACGGATAGCGGCGCAATCGGCAGCAGAAATATGTTCCAGCGCAAGGTCGACCCTATCGTCAACGGCATTAGCAACATGGAACGTTTCAAACCAGCTGACAAGGTTCGCACTCAGAAGCCCACGGTGGTCATGCTCTCCAACGTGCAGTTTATCAAGGGTGTCAAGATCGCCATTCAAGCTGCTGATATAATCATCAATCAGATGGGCTTCCAAGATTACGAACTTGTTGTTTACGGCGCCAAGGACCGACAGCCGAGCTACGCTATCGAGATGGAAAAGCTTATAGCTGAATCTGGCCTTTCTGGAAAGGTTGTTTTGGCTGGCTTTGGCGACCCTAAAGTGGTGCTGCAAGATGCATGGCTGTTCATGAACTCGTCAATGTCTGAAGGTCTCCCGCTTGCTATTGGCGAAGCAGCCTTGGCTGGAGTTCCGATAGTTGCAACAGAGGTTGGAGCAACCGCATTAGTGCTCACGGATCCAAACAAGCCAGAACAGCAGTATGGAGAAGTAGTACCACCCAATGATCCCATGGCACTTGCACGTGCTCAACTGAGCATGCTAAGCATGGTCGGGCCATGGTCCAAGTTTACCACGGACAGCCAGGAAAGGCCACCGGTATTGCCGGATGAGATCTTACCCGAGCACATCAAGTGGCTAACACAACGTTTTTATGACAAGGCAAACGATCGTCGTAAGCTAGGATTGCTTTCGCGCGAGGTGGTCTTGCAGAGTTTTCATGGGAGTCGTTATCTGAGAGAACACGAGCAGATGTATTGGATTCAGTGGTACATGTCCAAGATGAGGAAAGAACAAGGCCTGAAAGATCTTACATCCAAGTTTGGAAACCCAACGCCTTTGAAGTTTGCGGGCGATGAATCGGGGGACGAGGAGAATGATGAGGATGAGACGTCATGAGAAGGAATATAACAGAGCTGTTTTATTTTATTTCTTACCAGTAGAATACTAGCATGAAGATATAAATCTAAATATAATATATTTAATTGGGCACCAGAACCAGGTTCGTTTGTAGGGGCACCCGTCGGCTCGAGCTGGGCTTGGAAGTGCAATTGTTCAACGCACTATTTTGAAGCCAGCTCAATTGAGGGATTAATGCAAGCGCACGCCAATGAATATTCTTGGTTCCGATAGAACTGTATTTTGGCGCCACTAGTTTGCTGACTGGGCTCTGTCGACTTACCTCACTGCCATCGCCGCATCGCCCCCTTCCGGAACTCTTTCTCCTTGTTATAAATACTATCCTGGTAGTCAATCGACACTTTCCGCTTGGCGACAACACTGTAGATAAGCTTGCGCCCTGACGCTCCGTCCCGTATTTGGTAATATCACTCTGACGCGTATGAGTAAACTCTGGTCAAGATGATGTCTTTGCCACGTCCATGCAGCTCTGAGCCTCTCTTATTTCTTATCCGACACCGTTCGCCAACCGCAACAATGCATCCTATCCACTCCGGCCTTGGAATCTGCGTGCTTCCTAATAGACGTAGCCCATTTGGTTTGGAGTGAAAAGTTGGTAGCAATTGATGTGAGGTACTGTGACACAGGAGCTCGTCGTTGGAAATCATCAGCTAACTTTTGCAGTTTCCTCTGCTGAAACTAGGTTTGGTGGGAAAGAGAAGCTTTCAGCCACAGGTCTCAACTGCAAATAACACATCAAAACCACTATTTAGACATTATACCACAATGCCTCAACAGTTGCTATAGCACCTGTGCTGAAACAAACGCGACCCCTCCGTGTCCAAAGCATTCTACAAGGCTCGAACATCGAAGGCTACGACCGACGCGACTGTCGGGAACCGTTTTATACGATCGATAATAACTTGAGATAGAAGCGGAACAAAGAGACTGGGATCCAGAGCCAACCTTTGCACTTTGGGTCAGATGTCAAAGGCCGAGCTTGACCGCTTCTTCACTTTAAGGGAGCGCACAAACACGAGCAGCTCATAAAGATGCTCCTAAAATTTCACATCATGGATCACAGGCCTGACGACTTGGATGGGGTGGCGTTTCCACATGGACTTCTTATTGCACATGAGACGAAGTGATTCTGAATAGAGCGACGGAATCAAGGATGAAGCCCTGTCGATTATGGCACCGTATGTCTCGCAGTTCATTGACACCTGCAACAGTATAAAGATTAGGAACTCTGTCGAGGGTAAGCACATGGCTCTCCTTAGAAGTATTGAAAAGATTCCCACTACGACTATGGGCCGGGGCTGAAGCCAGAATGATGTAGACAATGGTTGTAAATACACTTGTCGCGTCCATTGAGAGCATGCCCTGCAGCTCAGTGGGGGGTATGGCCTTCGATGGCAAGATGCCTCCTGCCTGAGGTTTCTTCAAGCCTCTACATCATTGTATATTAATGCAACATAAGAAGGGTCATATGCCCAAAACCTCAGGCGGTTGTGGCGCAGGACCTCAAGTGTCTCCGAAGCCTCCAAGGCACTCTGTATTTGGAACCTAAATATCTGAGTCCTGCTGAAGGAATGTTATGATGATCAAATGCGACGATGACCATGACGCTTATAAGAAGGGGGCTGGAAGCTCGCTATTAATCGTCTTTCAGACTGATATTCATACACCTATTATATGTGACAGGTACTAGACGCTGCCAATCTTCTTGTCTCATCAAGTATCTTCCAATTGCCTGCGCTCAGTGGGACGCAAAGGGGAGCTCGTAGCACCCGCATTTTTATATGAATGATATCTCACATGGCCTGGTCTTCCCTGGCTCTGTTCGCTATCTCTTACTCGACGGCACTGGCTCTACTTTGAACCTCCTTTCCTTCCTTCTTAGTCCTTTCAGTGACTTTACGATGATGTTGGAGTTAGCCAATTACTGGTACGGATCGATTGAGTCAGGTTAACTGACAAGAGTGGGAACTTGGTATGTTGGCCGAAGACTTGTCGGGTGTGTTGAAGGAACCTGCCACTCCGATCATATTAGCCAAGGTCCTTTACGGTAGAGACCCTTCTATATACTGACACAGAAGATGCATCTAATAGAGAACGATGTGGATGACAACATGTATGACGAGAGCGATTCCACAAAGAAGGATAATGATGAAATCCAGGATCCCTCGAATAATTCGTTTCACTGCGTTGAAATGCCATTGCCATAATGAGGATGTCTTCGAGATTGGATCTTGAAATAACCATCTTGCAGAAGTGAGTCCAATAGCAAAGATTAGCTTCATTGCAGTTGGTGATAATAGAGCTTTATAGAGCTGTCGACTGAATCTTCGGGGAAGACTGAGGAGGTAGTTTACAAGAGGCATTGTAGTAGTTATCTGGAAACTTGTTGAGACTTGCGATAGTAGCTGGGTTGGTATGAAGTTTGATGACCTGGAAAAGACTTCTTACAAGAAAAGAATGCAGAGCGAAAGAAAAGACCTGGAAGGCTATGGATAAGACGGTCTATAAGTAGCTGACTGTGAAGTAAAGGTCTTTCAGCCCGTCCTACAAGCGTCTGAGCCATATTGGTTAACGAAAGTCATGAGCTCAATAAACAGCTGCACAAATATATTACAAGTAATATATCAAGACTGAACAAAAGGATTCATTATCTGGCGCATGCCCCTTGTACTTTTACGGAGCTACTATCACAAAGGCAAAAGGCTTGCTCTTTGAGCAGAGCAAGAACCAGGATTATTAGTCAGAAATCTTTCTTTGTTCTTGAGCTACAAGGCCCTGGATTGTTCAAACGATAGTTCCAGGCTACGCAAACAAAATAATGCTGCATTGTCCTCGGTCATGTCATTCTCCATGAAATGGGGATTCTATCAAAAGTCAGATTTCTCGTACTGGTGACATGCTAAAAAAGGATTCTCAAACACCCCATCGTCACGCTTTGTACTGATGACACTATCTGACTCATTTAGGAATCGGCGAGCGGCGAAGAACAAAGAAGCTCCAAATCCCAAACCAGCAACATAGCGACCGATATGCACATGGGGAAGGGAAGGGGCTAAACGGCCCCTTCATCAGCTGGAACCATTTTTAGCCATTACGTCTCTACCGTCAGGTCCTGCCTCTCTTCTTACCCCTTTCCTCAAAGTTCCAATATCCTCACCGCACCCCCAGCCACCCCAATACCAAGCAGCTTTTAACTGTGGCTCATAGCTACATAGCTACGAAAGACCAATATGCATTATGGTCACCCCTTGGCAACTACGTCTTTCAAGCTAGGGAATATTGTGCCTGTTTTTATCTAGCTATGTAATTTATAAAGAGAAGACACCAGTTAGGCCATGGAAAAACAAACTGTATTAAATACTTCTAGATATCTAAATCTTATAATATCTAATACTACAAGAAAAAGCTCATAAAGCAGATCTTATGTTATTTTCCCCTTTTTCCTTTTTTCTCTCATGTTTCACCATTCCAGGCCTAAAGCCCTCTCTGGCGTGCTCGCGACAGTTCAGACTATGGAACAGAAGCTTACCTCTTATCCATAGTAAGCATAGTCTGGGGGCTCCTCTGCCCCTGATGAGATACAAGCGGCAAGCGTTATCTCATATGACGCTGAGAGTAGTTTGACTAGTAGTCAAACAGCCCTTCATACAGTTCAGGCGATTCAGCGTTCATCAACTGGGCCACAGCGATTCGGAATGACCCAGCTGCCCAAGCCAACAGAGCCATCAGTCCACAAATGAAGAGCGGGCCCAAAGAAAATCTCCCAACGAGGCGTAGAAAATCGCGATTGACCCGGGTCAAGAATTGGTGGAGTTCAATACCCCAGCAGAGGAAGAGACACCATGATATGGCGATAAAGACGTAGGTTGAAGGGCGGGCCAAAAGCAAGAAGCAATAGGTGGCATGCTCGGTTACCTCTTCGGCGTACTCGACCAGGAGAGTGCGGGCTGCGGTGGAGGGGTCCATGCCTGCTGTTTATGGGCCGCGTGTATTAACAGAAGTGGAAGAGGTCGGTAGACAAAGTAGGTAGGAAGAGGTGGTCGAAGAAGTTGGTGGAGGGGGTCGGTTGAAAATGGTGGTGAGAGGAGTAAGTCCAGAATAAAGGAAAAAACAGCGATTTCTAATTTATACTCATAACCCTTGCATTCCCAAACCCAGAGGCTTAGTTGTCACTGTGAACACTACTACCATGAGTATATACTCCTATAATTATGCCTATGAACCGGTCAGATTGAACATAGGCATGAAATTTACCCAACGCTACTACACATTTGGAACTCTTATTTCTGCCTTAGCTTGTATGTGAACATACCTCAGGTAGCTCTATATTCAAGACTAATAAGTTACTGGTCACAATGAAACCCCTATCAGCCCGTGTATAGCAGTCTCCAGATTGCGAGACTGCGTTTCATATCCCTGAAATATATGCCTCGCGTCCATGGCTCTTGGCAAAGACCCGTTTCACCACTCAGCCATTGGATGGAATGACAAAGTCTCTCTTTTTCTTTGATTGCTGATGTATCCAAGGCCTTAAACACTTCACTTAGCCACATGCCAAAGAAGCTCATTAGTATGAACTGCTGGAGTTGGGTCTTGTTGACTGTCTGAAGATTTTGTAGTAGCCCATAGCCACGCGAAGCGAGATGTGCAGCGTACTGCAGCTCTTCGTCAAGCGTTCTTTGATGAAACCGCGATATGCAATCGAGCTCTGACTGAGGTAACCCTTGAGTTGAGTGGCAGAGTTGGTCTTCAACCTCTTGGATGAGCCGGCGATATCCGTCAAAGACAAACCGGAAAATCGATTGGAAGGCCCTTTGATGCCATTCTCTTACCTTGCATAATTCTGGGATTGTGGGCCACGTCCATATGGGTCTCCTCAAATGTGACTTTAGTCTGGTGTTCCCCAGTGTAGCGTGGCTGAAATGTAGAGAATGTCGATTGATCTCGAACAATAGGAAGCCCTTCTTAAGCCAATGTAGCTCTGAATCAGAGAGGTTCTTATGTTCATGGAAAATACCCCCGGTGGATGCGAACTCACGTCGGGCTTCTTCCTCTTGACGCTCGTACACTCGCTTTGCCCATGCCTCAGTTGTATACTCTGCAATCAGCTGAGTGGACTCTTGCCTCTGATAGTAGAGGTCACAAACGATTGACAGACTTCCCTCCCACCTATCGGGATAAGGAGACTCAGAGTGCAGAATTGATTCAACCCTGGATCCTACTTGCGGGCCTGGGAACGGATGGTCTTGTGGCATTAGTCGAAGACGGCTGGCGAGTAAAGCCAGCGAGAGGAGAATTTGGTCGTTGAAGGTTTCTTTCTTGAGTTGAGTCAAAAAAGGTCGAAGGATGTAGCGACGACGGGAAACAAAGTGCTGCAGCATAATAGGGGACGCTGATATGAGTGATCGAAGGTCGACTGGCGAGAGTGATGCCATGACTTGGAGCAATAGCTCGATGGGCAGCTTGTGTACCGGTGTCATTGTGGCCTCACCAACATCTACTTGCGACATGGTCAAGTAATCAATAGAAGACTGAAATGTGAAACGTAATAAGAGGGAAAGGTGGGGATATTTATATTTCAACAACAAACTTTAAGATTATTCTTTTCCACTCAATAAACATAATCAAAGGCAAAATGGTTCAACTGCAATTAGGTTTAGTAACCTTCTTACATACTTTTTGTTCTTGGTATACATGGTTCTCTTATGTCCAACGTCAAACGCCAACTATCCAAGAGGTAGCATACACAAGCTCACTGTCGACTGGTCATGGTAGTATTGAATCCATTGACAGGTATGAAACCGTGAGAGGATGGGATACAGCATGGGGTTCCTCTAATGAAGCCCGCTAAGATTGATACCTGAGAATCTTATTATCAACTTCGTCAGAGCCAGAAGAGGGTTTGAAGAGAGGGATGACATGGAAGTGGAGGAGGAGGATTGAGAGGGGAGAGGTGCCAGAGAAGGAGAAGATGCCGTAGCCGTAATCAACGATTCCTTTCTTTGCAGATGACAAACTCCATTCCCGATGACACCGTGTCCTGGGCTTGGAATAAGTAATCACCAACGTCTTGCTTGCAAGGATCTAAGATATGGTTATGGCAACACCTGATTTTGACGTCGTCCTCTCAAATATTTGAGCCCTTCCTGGGGATCTTGCCAGGGTGTCTCCAAGCATGTTGTTGCCATCTTGAAGTTGGAGACGTTGCCGTCCGTCAGCCGGGTTTTGACCATCTTATTGAACCACTTGATCTTGTCGACAGGCTTGACGGAACTGTATAAGATGGATATCATGGACTTCGTGTGCTCTACGTGCAACTTGAGTTCAATTCCACGTTTATATCTTCCGGTGAGCATCTCGGAATTTTAGTTCGCAGTCTGCGACTGACAACAACGACTTGCATAGAATTCACCCTAGTATATCTCAGAACAGGCACTGTGACGTTACAAGTCAAACAATGGCGGTCCAGATAACTAGGTTTGGTGGGAAAGAGAAGCTTTCAGCCACAGGTCTCAACTTCAAATAACACTTCGCGGTCCAGATAACACTGGCGGTTCAAAAGAAAGTGTCAGTGTCGGTGACAATTCGACATCAACAGTCAAAGTTCCAGTTCACAATGGCGGTTACAGTAGCAGTAAAAGAAAAGAATGTAGTCTAGTTGAATCAATATAGCACTCGACTTTACCTTGCAGTAGTCTTTGTGAAATGACATGATCCGATTAAGACTTTGAAGATAGGCTCGCCACCATAAACATCATACAGCATCATCCCCCCGTTTCGACGGCGCGCTTGAGGCCAGAAGGTCCATGGGTACTGAGCCCGTTAGACATTACCGTCACCTTGTACGTGTTTGTGCCATTCGACGGTGTCTAACACCTGGATAGCCACGAAGCTCCAACTCTCTCAAACAGCTTACCGTGACTTTGTAGAATCTTGCTTGTTAGTTGGTGATGGTTTCGAATCGAGGAACAGCTGAGGATCGGTACGGGTAAGTGTCAAGGATCATGGATGGGGCGGCATCGGAGAAGGGATTCTTTAGCATTAAGAAAAGAACAGACATTATGGATATAGTCTGTGCTCCAATCACTGAATGACGAGCAATTCTTGTTCAGCACGGCTTGGGAGGTTGGAATAATACTTCGTTTCCTTACCGTGTTCATCGACGTTGGTATTTGTTATTTTTGGGTTGAATTTGCTGAGTCAGCCACTACTTGCAACGAAAGAATGAGGAGAAAGAAAAGTAACGACGGTAGAGCCAATCGTCATGGTCACAAGATGTATGGATCAATGAGAAATACTCACAGAAGTGTGAGATGTGACAGGTATATCTTGTTGGTCGCGGCGGCCTGGAGTGTTCGGTGTGCCTAAGGCATCGAGCATCCCCTGTTATCCCGACACACACAAACAACAATTCATCTCCGCACTCTCCTTTCCACATACAACGCCTCTGCGCAGGTAAAGAACTCTCACCGGCATCAGCTTTGAGTAGTTCCTCAAGAAGACCGAATGAATTGACGTATTTTGTCATTCTGGGTATTGGATCTTGAGAGCTACCAGCCAAGTCATTCACTGCCCACACACCCTTCACCCCATGAGCGCCGACCATCTACCTCTTGACGGTTCGTTTGCTTCATAACACAGTCAAAAGCAGTAAGAACGACCTCCTTCTTGTTCGACGCGCACCCAGAATGTGAGAAAGATCCGAGAGCTAGTATAACCATGTCCACACCCGCTAGCTTTCAACCTATCGTTTTGACATCTTCAAATATCACGCTCTTTGGATCGCGCCACACCTCTCGCGATGCCTCCAAACCATCGCGGCACTCGCTCTCGGCATCACAGAGATGTTAACCTCCAGATTCGATATCCGGCTTCCTTCCATCGGCAACAGATGGCGAGTCGCGCACAACAAAGAAACTCAAACAATCTACAGAGCGCTATCCTGAGAGATTGTGAAGCTTTGCCTCTTCAAGTCATTCCAGTCGTCATACCAGTCGAGGAGGATAACTTACCCTCGGAACTTGTTGACGTCGACCTGACCGTCCCTTTCAGCCATCTTCAAGATGTTGTCATCAGACTGAATGAAGAAATTCGCTTCAACATGGCTGCTAGAGAAGCCGAGAATCAGGCGCTCAATATCTTAATCGGGCATGATGGAGACATTGCGAATGGTGCTGCACCACGTAGAACTGCTTCCCAGCGACGCGCTATTGGGATTGCAACTCACAACATGATCGTGTGGGACAAGAATGTTCAAGACCTACAAACCCAGCGAGCTCGTGTTCTCGCTGAGATTCAGAAGAGAATCTGGTGAAGAATAGACTTCTGCTATGGACTAGGTTGTGTGTACTTGGTGAGATGAACGACTTTGGAATTGTGTTTGCGGATTTACTATCGGGGTGTACTTGAAATCGACGTCTTTGGCAGAACCGAGGATGGGTTATGTATTTGCTTCCAGGAAGAACCTCCAGATTCGCTCTGCAAGCTTTGCTGTTTGTATTTAATGGAACTGGGAGAAATGATAGAATGATATGTCTTCTGTAATGTTTCATCGCATGATTGCGTGGCTGGTCGCTGTTGACATGTCTCAACTAGAGGTCGAAGACTATAAAAGAGGTTCGATGGCTAACAGGAAGCTGAATGACATCTGAATATAATTTTATCCATTCGCATTCTTGAATGGCGACGAGATGATCTGTCCCTCGGCCATAGTGGGCCCCCCGATTACCGGCACGGATCTTCCCTGTTCCTCATCTCGAAGCCTCAACCACACGTGACCTCCAACGTCCTTTCCGTTTAGCATCACAACGCCTCTGGTGGCCCGTCTCAAACAGTCATCTCACTGACGCGCAAGAGTCATCTCTCGGGTTCTTCAAGATCATCAATCGGCCATCTACTGTGCTCTGGGAAGCCAAACCCCTGATCACAACAATATGAGAGACTTCAAGAGATTAGTCGAACAACATCCCGCGACCTACCTGCTTGACGCCTATGAGCGGGCGCCTCGACGGAGTATCCCCACGCCGTGGAACAACGCAGGCAGATCTGATACTGGTGAAAACCGTCCTTCATCAACAGGGTTTTTCTTCTTGATTTTGAATCTTGGTATCCCTTGGCCTCTGATCATATCATCGTCACAGGTGCCTTCTCTGAGGTTACCGCTGTACAAGTTGAACAGTTCTGCTCGAATAGTAAGACCCCACAGCCCAAAGTTCACCCCCATCTTAGTGCTCTGGCTTCCCTCAGAGGATTCGTCCGTTCAGTCAAGAGAACCCTCGTGCTTGAACACTGGCTCAAAGACAATGTTCTAACCATAGCCATGAAACAACTTGAGAAAAGTATCACTCCTTTCATCAACAGGTTTGGTATCAACACTACTCAGTCTTATAGTACATGTTGATGCCTTCTATGGCTGCATGGAAGCGAGATCGTGGAGGAAGAGGGGGACCAAAAGTGTGTGGTTTATGAGAGCTTCAGATCAGGGCTCTAGCCTATCTCATCACTGTGCCCCAAACTGGCTGTGTCGCTTCATTTCGCCTGGGGGTTGATGTTAGTGTTGTGATGGCACACATCAATTAAGCGTTATATCTTCAACACAATTTGTTAACAGGGGCTTATGCTGTTCCTGGTATGAACTCACGTGGCGGGTTGTCGACCCATCTGCTTGAGCCACCTTTCAAGATTGAATTCCCCCTGTTGTAGATCTCGTGGGTTACCGACAAACATGAAAACATGACCGAAATCCTCAGCAGGCTCCTTTCCATCAGTATACTCAATTAAGCATGGCTTTGCTTTGTAGTTGTTCGTCTCATATTCCGCCAGCCTTTTCCCATGTGCAACAGACTGCACCTGATAGACTGCACCGGTAACTTCGGCGCCCTGCGGGCCGTCTTCCATGGCCGGATACTGTCCCCAGAGTTTACGCGAGTAGCCAATGATTTTTGCAGGTCGAAGCTCAGGCTTATTTTCGATCCCGAGGACATCGGCTAACATTCCTGGGTCCATCAATGTTCCATACACGAAATAAGGCCCTGCGGGTGGCTCAAAGAGGTCGACTGGGACTGGCGGCTTGGGAGGTTGGTAGAACCAGTCTTGTCGCGCGCTTCTGACCTTGATCATAAATGGAGATTCTCTGGATTGTTTCTTGTGAAGAGCAGGTGGCAGCGGAGGCGCCGGCGGTGGTGGGCCAGGTGTATCGTCGGACATTCTATTCTAATCGCACTTTAACTCTCAGCAGCCGCTGCCGTTGAAGAGCGATGGCTGTGACTGTGATGGATGATACTGAATGAACAATCCCTCAATCGGCAGTCATTTCAGTGGCATTAGGCCTAGCCTACCCCTACCCGCTAAAAGTGTGGGGTTGGTGAGCTAATTACTGCCCTGCATTTGGCAAGGCTTAACCCCCAAGCCCCGCCCCCGCCTCTGGAACCGAACTTCGCCGTGGGGAAGCTTACTTTATTTTGCTCTGACAATAACACCACGCGAAATGGAAGCCTGCATCCAAAAGTGTCATGCCCGGCCACTCTTTCACCGAGATGGTCGCTACCAGTATTTGTCCAAGGTAGCCGCCGAGACGGCACCCGGCGCCAGCATGCTACTTGCCAGCCAGCTCGTACACCGCGACGCGACTCGCGCAGAGTAGTCAACCTGCTCAGCCATCGACGCTTCACTCTCTCCATCGACACGATCATCAAAGATGATTGCACAAGGCGCACGTGTCTGTTACTTCCTGTCGGCGCAGTGACTTGCAGCGGGTATGCCAATTCACGCTGCGGCGCGTCGCGTACTGACCATCAGCAGCCTCGTTCTTGGGCATCATGCTCTGTGTCGTATACGCCGGAGCCATTTCCTCCATCTCCAAGCCAGACCGACAAGCGCAGCCGAATGTCCTACAGCTTAGAATCCGACGTCTAGACCTTGCCAAGCATGGCCCAACACCGAGCGAACACGACCGACCTTACTTGCTCTCCCCGCTTGCTTCGAATGCCAGTTTCTCGCTTGGCTTTAATCTCGTCAGCTTTGTCCGCCATCGCGCTATCGATCGTATTGACTCAAACCGTCATAGAGTTGGTCTCCCATGATGCCTTGAACACCGCGCCGCCAACCAATGGCCTTGTCTCGACTTCGTCGTCATCGTTCGCGTTCCTCGCGATCATCCGTGGGCGAAACCCCATATTCTCAACCTCCACTACTGAATACGCCGTAACCGACTAGATCCTCGGCATGAATCGCCCGCCATGTCTTCTATCACAGCAATGGCAGCCCTGACAAAGCCGACTGAGTCGTTGTTCTTATAGCGCTAGCGTATCTAAGAGCTGGAGACGATGCACCGCAGTCCAAAGCAGCAGCAGCAACAATCGCGTCAATGCGGCCCGGCAATGGCAACCTTCTTACAGGCTCGGCGTCTGATACTCAGGGACTCAGAGATGCAAGCCGGCCGCCGCAAGGCTGACAGCTCCGTGGAATCGACCAAGAAGATGCATTCGGTCCAAAAGTCTGGTCTTTGGAGCACTCGTGCAAAACGGCCGAGTGTCGCTGTGATGCACCAGGCCGATCAGCGCAAGCTTCCAGTTCCAACCACTTCTTTGCTGCCCAATGGCCTTGGGATGTTGAATATCCTTCCTTGGCTCCGGCGATTGACTTCAGGTTGACGATGGTGTTTTGAGGACCCGCCTCGCTTCATCTCATTTTGTCTTGCTCCATGGACGAAAGCCGTAGGATATCATCTCTTGGCTTTCTTCCCAAGATGAGCTTCGCATTTATCTCAAGGTGTATCCCCAGTCCGCCTGTGATTCTGGACATGTGTCCTTCCTTTCATTTTCTTCCACGATGGCCTGTAACCCATAGTCCCCATCTTGCATTCATGCCCACTCGAGTGTTCATCGACCTATTCATCCTGTTACCGACTTCTCCGCCTTGCTTGGTATTCATGTCCAACCGCTATCCACATTGAACCTCTCTCCACTTCGGTCCTTCAGGTTCTCATTGAAGTATTTGCTACCACTACCAAGATCTGTACCAGAGGAGGCTCAACCCGGGTTCAAGCCCTAGGGTTCGTCACTGACCTCCATCTCCGCCTACTCCTCAGGACATCGTTTCAGTCACGGTTCTCGGGTCCGAATACTGGCTCGTTCCGCTGGAGTCTTTGGATCTCACTAACGGAAGGCGCTCACTCTGGCATTATGACTGCGGTAGACTGTGATTGTCGGCAGAAGTATTGGCGTGATCACACACAGACGGGTTGGGGCGATGGACTCACTCGACTACGACACAAGAATTACAGGCTCACTTGAGGAATCCTGGAGCGCAATTGAAGGATGTGGCTCCATGAGATGTCTTCTTGGAGATCTGTAAAGATGATAAAGGGCAACTCTTTCTTAGTATGTGACGGAAGGACTTGAACGGCCACGACAAGATGTGCTAGGCAACTGTGAGGGGGTCTGGTATGACTCTTAGATGTGATAACATGTGTTCTTTATTAATGTTCGGGCTGAAGGTCTTGTACATCGCATCATGATTCGGCGATTCTTTCGTGACTATTGACAAGATCACGAAATCCCGTCCTTGCCGTACTCATTATTATGCTCAAGGGACGGCCTTGGTTGGGAACTGTATTTGCGATGTCTTGTGGGCGAGGAGCATCGTCCTCGTACATTTTGGTTGTGCTCGTCGGTGGGATAAGGGCTGCTTGGTAACAAGTTTCTGCCGTTGATGTCTCTACGCAACTGGTTGCAATGTCAACGTTGTCAAAGACGGCAAGGCATGTATAGCAGCAGTACAAATTCTGTCCGTGATTTATCTTCGTTGGCTAGTGGTTTGTTACCTTGAGTCACATCGCTGTCGGGACGTCTCTGAACACCACCAACAAAGCACTATATGCAATCTGTTCATCTCAGCACAGACCCTTAGACAAACGTTGCCTACAACTTGTGAAAGACTGTGTTCGTAATCGGATCCTTGACATCGCATTACCTTGCTACATACCCTCTCCTCTTGTCTCTTCTGGCTGACCCCAATTTCTTCCTTTGACTTTTCGGAGATATTCTCCATCGCACATCCACCATCTTTCCATCACTTGTTCGAAGATTTCCCCGCTTCCGCCCTTATCGCTGGCCTGATGTCGAGTCATTGTTGTACCCAACAAGTGAATTACGTGGTTGGTTTTCGTATTCAACTGGGAGTGGAAGACAGGTATAAGGTGGAATTTGAAGCCTAACATGGCGATTGTGGTGGTTGATCCTTGCTGAGGTAGCGCCTATAATGCGAGAGTCGGAACTGATATCTCGTAGGAAAGACCTCTAGTGCAGATGTTGGTGGTAGTAGCAAATACTTCAATGAGAACTTGAAGGATCGGGAGGGGGAAAGATCCTTTGTGAGGTACTCCCGTAGTCGAAGGTGTCATCGATATTAGCCCCTCTGAAAGACTCGTTGAGGCGCCTTTGTAGGGCGGCTAGTCATTATCGAGGGCGGTGGTGCTAAACAAAGTAGGAGGTGATGAGGGCCGGATGTGCCTTAAGACTTTGTCTTGATCGATTACCTTGAGGCAGTGGCCAGACCTTCCAGGGCCCAGAAGTTTGCCGACGCTCCAAAATGACGATGGAGTTGGAGAGTCAGTGTTGAGCTGAGACACACTAGGGTATGATGGTGCTGCAGAGCCGACGCGACGGGGAACCATCAGGCTTGTGGAAGGACATCTGTATCGACGATGAGGTTATCGATGGTGTTGCTGAACAGTTGGATCGTGTTTACAATGATGCCGAGCATTGGGTGGCTTGTTGAACGGGTTGAGGACATTTGATGGCGCGTCGTTTAAATGATGAAACTTGTTGTCATTGTTCGGAAATCCACCCGCTGAGAAGGCAATGAGCTTGGCGGTTGATGTCGAGCATGTTCTCTCTAGCGGTGACGTCGCGGCTGATGACTTTGGCCAAGACGGTGTTCAGTGGTACCGCGGACGGGATATGACTGTGTTGGCCTAAAGTCAAGGGTTTGTGGTAGGATAATAACCTTATTGTATGTTGAGGCCTTTGGCGGTTTATAAGAAAGGGGCTGCAGGAGGCTGTTAAAGAGATGAGGTTTGGTAGTAACGAGCTTGAGTACTTTAGTCGTGGGTTTGTTTACCAGGTAACTAACTATTGTTCACTGCCCAAGTTTTAATGTTGTTGGTTAGTCGAGAACACACATTGGGAGGAACACTTACTGATGGTCAAAAGGTCACTGACTATGTTGACCCATCTAACTGCGTATACTCGGGAAGACCTGGGTAATCACCTACCATGTCCAATGAGCCATACGTAGGTGTTCGCCGTGCAATGGACGTTTTTGTTGGGATTGCCGGCGACGCTTGTCGGTGTTTGGAATGCTTATGATCGGTATCGGAGGCTGTGTTGCAGGCGGCCAGCCATTCTCAGTGGACATTAGAGCTCAGTGCTTGCTGTCTTGTCTATCGCAAGGCTCTTGGGGCTGGTTCCGTTTGGGCAGCAGATGTGATGGGAGCGAGGGACGAATGGGTTGAAGGAGCGAAAAATAGCATCTATAAGCAGGAAAGGATCAGTTCAGCGTTTTGAGTGATGTGTTGTATCATCGAGAGGAACTGACTCATATCAAATTGAGTTTCCGGTTGAAGTTGCATATGGCGGCTCAACAGCAGGCTAACCAGGGGCATATTCAGAAGACAAGGGGGGAATGTTGGAAGCACGGGTGTCAGAACGAGAAGTCATGATGCTGCTGTGTTTGTAGTTGAAGACGGGAAATATGGAGTGGGTGCGCCCTCGGGAGGAGGCACAAGACTGTTTGTCCAGGATGCCTTGACTGCTGCTGATGGTCTCGAGTCAAACGAGTGTTAAGAGGAAAAACAAGGTGCTATACCGAAGTCGACTGGGTGAAGAGTTTGGAGAAATTGGGGAATTTGGGAAGCTGGGCCATTCCGAATTGAAACTACAGGGTAAGTGGCATTTAACAAAACCAAAGAAGTTTATGACACGAAGTCAAGTATTGCCACAAAATTTCTTTTTCTAATTGAATGTATGAAAAGGATCTTTAAGTTAAACAATGTGCTTGAGATCTTGATTTATAATAGGTGGCACTCACTCGATAAACCCCACAACACGCAAAACCCAACAGACCATGTCAATATCTAACTACCTGTCGAACTTGGGCATTGAAACTCTTGACAAAAGCGGCGAGCGGTGTGCAGGTGTTCTTTCTCTGATAGAATGGGTCAAAACAACGCCGTTGACATACCGAAACGAGCCTCTTACATCGACAGGTGTAAATGCAACAAACTGCCTCAGACGCGACAACGAGTTTGATGTCTAATTTAGTACAGTGCAGTAGCTGCGGCCTTGTGCTTTGCACTGCAACTGAGGTTTTTGCTGAGGTCAATAGTCGATAGTTCTGACCAGTGTATCATATCCATAAGACAAGCGTAATTGGTTTAGTGGTAAAATTCTCCGTTGCCATTCGAGTAACGTCGGGGAGCCCAGGGTTCGATTCCCTGATTACGCATTGGATTTCTCTTTTGCCTTTTTGTCATATATAATGCCTCACGTGTATCAAAGATGGTCTGGCTTTATAGGTCTGGTGAGTTATTTGAGGGCAGTGTTGCATCGGTATCAAGCCTTTGTTGGTCATCGACGCAAGCGCAGGTGAAGGAAGCCAAGGTTCAGTGGAGGGAATATCTGGAGTCGGTGTTTAACTGGGAAAGGCGGGTAAGGTCAAGATCATGGCAGGGGAGTTGAAACAGTGCTATGAATGTGACAAGAACTTGAATAAGTCATGGTTTGGACGTCTTTGAAAACTTACAAGCTCTGCTTCTATTTTTTCTGTCGAGCTTTCCCATTTCTGGACAACACTTCCTCGTTGATCTCTCCCATAGTATCCCACCACACCCTCGTATCAAGATCATGCTGCATTTTGGCCATCAACCTCGCTCCATGCTCCGTAGACCAGTACGTCTCCCCATCTTGCTTACTGTGAGCATCCAGAAATTCCTGCAGTACGAGGGCCAGAGGATCGTCCTCCGTAGTCCTAGCCATTCCCAGGGAAGAGCTGGCCTTGTCGTAGTTCATCCAACGTAGAAGAAATTCCCAGGCTGTGATAGCAAAAAGAGCTGGCAAACATCCTATCACTAGTGAGATGACGCGGTTGCCATTAGACACCCTATGATCAGTTGATAGAAACCCAGTCCATTTCTTCTCCACATTTACCAACGCGCCGTATGTCCAGGGATGTGTCTTTTCAATTTTCTGAAGGCGTCTTTGCAAGTGAGAAAAAAGCTGCGTCATATCTGTATATTCGTCCTGTGTCATCCAGAAGGTGGAATTGATTGATGTGATAGCCCTCATCTGCTCGAGGTAACTCGGGAACACGCCCGGAACAACGCGTTCTCGTAGAGGCAATTCGAACAGACGTACAGACACGGGGTCGTGGTCCGGCATGGGAGTTTGTATATCTTTCTTGGAGGGACGTTTTTTACTATCCCTTTCCGCTAGTTTTTCCGTGGTGAAATGCAAAAGTGCGGGAGCCGTGATGTGCCAGCCACCACACAGAGAGTTATCTGGACATGCCAAATAGTGGAAGTTTTTGCGGCTCAAGTGCCCTTGTTCGTCGTAATGCTCGAGCATCTCTGAAAACGCATGATCCCATGGGTCGTAGGTTCCATTGAGTGACCCGTCTTTTAGCTGCTTTAAAGATGAAGGTGAAGCGTAGATCCAATGATGCCATGGTCGGTGGTCGGATGAGTTATCTTTTCTTCGGTGTAGATGTTCCAAACTGTCCCAACGTTCAAATATTCCTTTCTCAAGTCCGACCTTTTCAGTCCATCGAAGAGGGTCATACAGTTGTTGTATCTTAAAGGGAGGCAATGGCATATCCATCCACTTCCTTCCATCAGGCAAGTAAAACCAATCATTCGCCTTGGCAAAGAGCTTGTTGTCCAAGAGTAAACTGTGAGTTGCTTGATATTCGTTATAAATCCATGGGCCAGCCAGAAAGCCTTGAATAAGGCCAAGAAAAAAGCTTGGTATATAGGTTAGGAGTTTGTACTTCAACAATAGGATAAGAAGTCCCCATATTTTCATCTTGGCGCTGGTTGTGGAGAGAAGATGAGAAAGATGAGAGGGAAATGGATTACACTTGTTGGACTTTTTATTCGTAGACTCGGAAGTACTAAGCCAACTTAGTAAGGGGCCGATTTTAAGCGAATCTGTCCGTCCCCATTTGCAATGGTCGTTGGTTGGTATTTTGGTGTCTTGTTGTTGGTTCTGTCTTTGCAAAAGCACGGTCGTCAGTTCATAACTGACTAATGCCAAGACTTCGTACAAGGCGGTTCTTTATCAGAGGTATTATTATCAGTTCTCGATAGTTGCATACTTGCCCTCCCAGCTTCAGACTCATCCATAGGACAAGACAGGTATGTGCAACGCCTCTCCGCTATCGACAAGGCATTCGATAACCTGCCCACAGAACGATCGATCTTCTTGACATATCCTACCAACCAGAGGATGACTGTGCATCAATCAACATGGAGGCCGAGATTCTCGGGTCCTATGAGATCTTTGAGAGCGATTCGGTGACTGATGAGGGAAAGAAACGTGCCAAAGAGACTATTTGCATCTGGAATGATATCGAATCTATCTTTCTGGACCGGAGGTCAATGGCATTCATAGCGAGGGAGATAAGGTGGATGAAGTCAGCAGGATATGTTGGAATAAGTAGGTACTTGATGGAGATTTACTGCCCCGTTCAGCCGTGTCCAAAACCATGCCGTAGAGGCAGGACATCGGCTGACGACTCAATGGAGTACTGCTCTCACGACCCCTACCAAAGCACATGACCAGGATCATGTGTCAAATGAACATCGAAGTTCATTCAAAGTCTATCTACTCTACTCTACTAGTTCTTCCGTCTTCAGGGTCCTGTGCCTTACTCCAACAAGTGTTTCTCAGTCAATCCCAAGTTCCTTTTCCATTCATGATCCCAAGTTCTCAACCAACTTCCGTTACTTCGTCCAAGTCCTCCACCGTCCCATAGTTTCCTAAACCACTCACATCCAAGTCAACAATCATCCCTAGATGCGGTAGAGAACAGTGCCTTCCTCTTGCTCTTCCTCGTCGTCTCCATTGATCTCGTCCTCAATCTCATCCATTGCCTCGCGAACATCAGCCATGAATTCGCGACGCTGCTTGATGTAGGCCTCAAATCGGGCAACCTTAAAATCAGCCAAGAAGTCGTCAGTTTCCCCCCGAAGTTTCCCGATCTCCTGTTCGAGGTATGGAATTCCGTTACGTATGTTCGTCGTCATATCAGCAAGTGCCTGAGTCTGTGGGAGGAAATTTTCATTGTTGATTTCAGGCAGACCAGGCTGCTTTGTTTTCGCGACTTCTTTCGAATGTTCGAAGTACTGTCGGAGCTTGTCGAGATAGTAGTTCGTCAAGATAGGATAATTGCGGCGTTGTTCCTGCTGGAGAGCAACGTTGTTCTGCTTGGCAGTGAAAAGCTCCTTGTTCAGTTTCTCTTTCAGACGATAGAGCTGTCCATATTCTACACGAGAGCTAGAAATTTCGGCCTCTTTGGCCTTCAAGTTGAGATCGTCGGAGTATTTGAGCTCCTCCAGGCGCTCCTTGTCTGCTCTTTCAGTGTTGAGCTGGGCCTGTAGGGCTTCGACTTCTATCTGATTGTCCTTCTTGTTGTCGCGATTCGCTGCCATGATGAATTCGTTTGAGGTGACAAGCGAATCGATGGTCAGCTTGTTTCTGTCGTCTTCAGATCGGAGGCGTTCGACCTCAACCTTCATGTTGGCCCACTGACGGGCAAGGGTCTGGCGATCATCGGCTTCTTCCAAGGTCTGGGTAGAAGCATCGCGAAGAGGAAGGTTGTCGGTTTTCTTGTCGACAGGGGCGGAGGTGGAAGGCTCTGCGGGCTTGAGAGGAGGTGTGAGTTCTAGAAACATCTTGGCTCTCTAGAGTGGATGAGGTTGACTTGAGGTTGATCTTGTTGATGGTTTGTAGGTTTGTGATGGTCGGTAGTTGTAGAGGTGTGGTGGTGAGTTTCGGTTTCGGTTGTTGATGGATGAGTGATGAGAGTCAGCACGAGATCCAGATTTATAGTTGATAAACTTTATCTCACCAGATTTCACAGTGGCAGCTGGAAGTCTACAGTGACAAACGCTGATGAATGGCAGTGGGGGCATATATGTTTGCCCATTGTTCATTTTGGTCGCTGGCAGTCTCGCGGCCATGGTCAAGCACCACAGCAACTGTTCACGAGAAGGCTACGCATAGATATTCAGCAGGACCAAGTACGCCGTCTTCGGTTTCTTCTCGATGAATCATTGTTTATATTCATATACATAGAAATTCTAAACTAATTATGAAACATGTTTTCTCCCAGAAATTTGCTCGTTCGGAGCAGGACTCATGATGCCAAGTAAGCCCAAGTGTTTGGAGCCATGTTACATAAGCCGCCACTTCCGACGTTCTAACATACTGCCATTGAGTGTGCAGTGCAAAAGACTGAGAAGACCAATACGTTCACAGTAAGTGTGGCCCTGCAAGTCCCCCTGCCGCTTCTCGTGCTGTTCTCGGATGACGAGAACAGTCGTGTCGTGAAGGTGCCCGTGATTTTGACTTTGCGAGTTTCCCAGTACAATGCCTGTCCACGGCTTCTGCAGCAGCGAAGACAGATGAAGGTTCGCATAGTTGGCTTCGTCCTTACAGGTCAGGGAGAACTCGCCCTGCCATATATCATCGCCAGCGCACACCGTACCGATCCAGGTATTCGGCCGTCCCTCATACTCCCCCGTGCGAAACCTGACGGTGACGGCACTAGCTGTGATCTCGAGTACGTGTTGCTGTCCTGACCGGATTTCGGAATTACTGTCGTCGGGCATTCGCAATTGATCGTAGCAGCGGCTCCATGGCACTGCGACTCCAACTCCAGCACCCTGATTGCCAGGAATGATGGATATGTCCATAGAAAGTCCGTAGGTTTGCTTGATGCCATAGCTATCTTTGTTCATGCCAGTGACCACACCCTGCCACCCTGCCCATGACCAGCTCGGAAAACCGGGCCGCCTATGAGCGGGCTCTTGAAGTCGCCAGCACAAACCGTCGAGAAACCCACCAATGCCCACGGCGGTGGCGTCGTCAGTATCACTGTTGCTGCTAGACTTTGGGTCGGGGAGGTGTAGAATAGGGACGCCACAAATATGGTAAATTGGTTTTGTTTCGTGTTGGGCAAGTAAGCTCAAGATGCCAAGCATGGCATTGAGTGTATCTGAGGGCAGGGACAGCTGTCGTGTCAGATAAACCGCCAAGAGGTCAAAAAGTCCGACGCCAGTATGAGATGCATCCATACCGGGTAGACTGTAAGGCTCATACATCCAAAAGGGCTCCATAAAGCGTGGTTTACGTCCAGACATCCGCTGCTCTAAACCAAGAGGCAAACGCATAGCCTCGCGGCAGAGCATGTGGCGGCACTCATAAGACATCTCGTATTCGGAGAAGTAAAGACGGCGGCGTGCTAGCAGTCCTTCTTGATACGTCCAACCCCGAGTGGCCCAGGTCGAGTGGGAGCTGATGTTGTGGGTGGGGTCTGGCGGGATACATACCACCGCGTGGCCCTGGATGAGAGCGCCGGGTTGTCGATGTCTCGGGCGCCCTGGGACACCGGGTAGGCCCGCTGATGCGTCCTTGCCAGCTGCTGCAACCAGTGTCACCTCGGCATTGGCGTAAACCAGATGCATATGCCGTAGCTGCTCTTGCTTAATGGCCTCATTCCCTGTCTGCACAATGCAGTACCGGTCAACCCATAGGTATCGGTAGCCAAGCTCTAGTGTCACACGCATAGCATCTTCAATGGCTGCCTCCACCGCACCTTCTCCCACTTCGTCAAGGCTTTCCTGCTGCCGTTGTCGTTGTGGTGGTTGCTGACCAAATAGTGGTTGTCCCCAAACATAGCTCAGAGCTACATATTCCGGCGGGAGGCCAGCTTGAGACTGCTTGTGTTCTATGATCTGTCGTGTAGAACACTCGATGAGAAAGAAATGTGGAATGGTAGCTGTTCTGGGCGGGTTGCAACCCCATTGGTGGTTCTCACGACACATAGTGATCCAGCCCCTGGCTACACTCCAGTCACTTATCTCGGTAGCCAGCTGCGTGATACTCAAAGAACCTTGATCTGGACCGTTCTTCCCGAGACGGCCAATTAGACCGGAAGAGAAAGCTGCTTTAACAGCATCTTTGGTACGTCTTGACGGACTAGCCTCAAGGCTTATGCTAGGCCAGGTTGGAGCCACCTCGTTAGCAACCATCGACTCAGCAGTCACCACGGCGAGCAACATAGTGTCGAGGAAGTGCTTTCGACGGAACTCGTCCCAGCGGATCATCTTTGTGTGACAGAGCCAGGATTGTGTCGTGGAGAAGCTAACCAGCTTGTGCCCCTCCTCGAGGCTGGTGCGAGGATACACGGTAGCCAAGAGGCGGCAGAGAGGGCATTTCCTCTTCTTCCAAGTCTCGTCGACCCTGCCCAGATCGGCTATTACCCGCCCTCCATACTGCGTATGGCGTCTCCAAAAGGCAGGTCCAAGGTCGATAGCCAAGCATGACGAGCACATGCTTGCCGTGCTTTCTGCCCACTCGTCGAGGTATGCCTGCTGCTCGCCGAGATGTAGGTGGTGCTCCCCGAGGAGGTTTATTCGTAGATTTTCTAACAAGCCTTCTGACAATACAGTATGCCAGTCAAAGTCGGGTTCATGGCTTCCTGAACTGATTGCACGCTGTGGTGGGATCACCTCAAATATAGAGTATGGCTCAGGGAGATAGCCTTCCAAGACCTCGAATTTCTCTTCAAAACAATCTGACTTCACAGAATGGATCGACTCACTCGCACCTCTTGCACGCAAGAGCGCCACAGTGTCCATATTGCCTGTTTGCTTTGCAGTGTCAAGGGGGCTTTCACGGCCACTGACTCGGGGCCGGTTCACGTCAAGATCTGGGCGTGATAGTAAAACCTCGACATATTCATTGCCATGTTCAGACATAATGGCTAAAAGTAACGGAGTAAGGCCATTATGGTCTTCGGCATTAGGGTTGACGGCTGGAATCCTAAGCAGCTGCTGCAACACTTGTTTTCGCTCTTCTTTTTTCCAATCATTCTGAAGACCATTTTCCCGGAATACCCACGAAAGTGGGCGTCGTCCATGTATATCTTGCGCATCTGGATTGACGCCTGCGCTTGCGAGAAGGGCCTTGACACATTCGATCTTAGCAGCTTCTGCCGCGAGAGAAAGGGCCGTCCGCCCCTGGTTGTTAGGGAGATCAGGTTTGATCCCTGTAGCCCCAAGAAGACTCCTGGTTACCTCAAAGTCCGACGCAAGGCTAAGAGCCGTGTTGCCGTTGTGATCCTGCATGTTTGGATTGCCTCCAGAAGTCAAAATAAGATTGACCAGGCCTAGGCCTGCTTTGCCTCTGGAGACAGCCATCATCAACGCTGTTCTACCGTCACTGTCCTGGAAGTTCAAATCGATACCGGGAGTGGATAACAGCAGTTGAACCGCATTTTCGTGTTCGACGCGACCGTATTCAACCACAGCCATGAGCGCTGTTTTTTCGTACACACCAGTTAGGACGGAATTGATGTCGACCCGTTCCATGTTTAGCAGTGCCTGGACCACATCTGCATGGCAATTCTTGGCTGCTTCTGCTAACGGCGACGTGTGCTCAGGCCCCGCCGTTGGGTCAATCTGAGGGTGCTCTAGAAGAGCCATGACGAGTCCTAAAGCGCCTCTTTCGGCGGCGTACAATAGCGCCGTACAACCTTTAGAATCCCTAGCATTAACAGCAATGTGACTGTTCGCCAGCAGCGCGCGGATCACGCCCTCGTACGACTGCCAACCACCAGGACCATACCGTTCCACAGGATCTGCAGCCCAGATAAGCGGTGTTCGCGCCCGGTTGTCTTGGCTATTTAGGTCGGCGGCTCCAGTCGCCAGCAGTTCGTTCACCACATCCTCGCAGGCATTCTCGGCCGCAAGTGAAAGAGCAGTGCGCCCATCACAATTCTTACAATCGATTCCAATTCTGCCATCGGCAATGAGAACATTGACCACATCGACGAACCCTTCCTGGGCGGCCGCGGTAAGTGCCGTACCAACATACTTGGAATTCACGCCCGGTCTGATCTCGTCCATGTCTAGCAACGAACGGACAAGGTTCAGATCGCCCCGCCTAGACGCCGCCATTAGTGGGCTGTATTCAAGCCAACCTAATGCTTCCCCTGCGCCGCATCTATGAACCGCGTTAACATCGGCGCCGTGCTTAGTCAAGAGCTCTCGAACAAGTTTAGAGCATCCGGCGCTAGCAGCAAAAACCAGGAGCCTCGAAGTAGGCTCAATAGTGTCCTTGATAACATTATCGTCATGTCCACCATCACCGGAGTCAGCGTCTTCAAAGCCGCGCCGAAGGTCACATTTGTTTAACAGAGCTAATGCCACATCTTCGAACCCGTGACGAATAGCAAGGCCCAACATACTGATAGGGCCATAACCAAGCCTTTTAGACGGGCTTGTTGTTAGGCACGGTTTAATGCCGTCTGCGTGTGCTAGCAGCTTTGCCGTTTCCTGATGGCCCTCCTTAATCGCGACGGAGAGGGGCGTGTCTGGACTGCGATCGTGGAGGTATGAAGGTCGCGGGTTAACATCCGATAACTGCTTACTGGCTAGTAACAGGCGGACGACGGATGCATGGCCGTACCGAGCGGCCCGCCATAACGGTGCGACCTGATCGAGGTCTCGCAAGTTGGGGTTGGCACCGTGGGCAAGCAGCTGCTCTACCACAATGGTCTGCCCGTTTTGGGCAGCGAGTGCAAGCGAGGTGCAACCGTCGTAGTCGCGGGCGTCGATGTGAACAGAAGAGCCATGTGCGAGCAGCTCCGCAACCGTGTCGACGTCGCCGGCCTCTGCTGCGGAGGCCAGCGGTGTCCAACCCTTCTCCCGGCCCACGGCACTGGTGTTGTAAAGTGAGACAGTCATTTCACCCACCTCTCTCCCATTTGGTTCGCCGTCCTGTAGTATCAAGAAAGGCTTTGGGTGGCAGAACGGCTCAAAGTTTTCGAGTGAATCTTTCGCGCCTTATATGTTTTGATTGACGTATTCCAATAAGAAGGGAAATATCCAACTAGAATCATAAGAGAGGCCAAAAGGAAAGTAGTTCAAAGAAGCTGAAGAGAATACATTGTCCCCATCCACGGGGCTTCTGAGTTGAAATCATCAGCTGAGGAGTCTGCATACTGCCAAGCCATGATGTTATATCACTGACTGTCTTGTCAAAAAGTGATTGGTTGGACTTGCCGCCGAGGCAACTATCAGGCAGCGACATCTTTCTGCCCAAGGTACATTGGCAGCATCGAATGACGACCCTGGTGCTGTAGCCTTTTCTTTTCTTTCATTTCTCTTTCGAGCCTGCCTTCAAAGCCCATAACAACTCAACTAGCAAATAGTTTATGAGGCTTAGGGGCTTAAAGGTAGTGGCCAGTAAACTACATCAGGAAAAGGGTATTGGACAGTTAAACGAATATTGAAGTCAATATATAAGTACAAGGCTTTTTTCAATTGAGAAAACATAGCCAATCCCACCAACAAGACGTATCCCAACGCGAAGAAGCCACCGGCCTTGCTATCACAAATGCCGCCTCAAAGCCAAGTTCCCCGATCTCTCAGCCAATGAACATGTCAATACTTTCCCCACAAGGACTAGTCGCTCGAATTCACAAGTGGAATCAATCGATGTTCGTTATCTGCTGCTGACCTGAAAAAAGAAAATCATGTTCTGATACTAAGTTTGGCTCGGCTGTCAAAGACATAAGCAGCAAGATTTAGATCAAGAATCACTTCGCTCTTTTTTTTGCTATCCCTAATCCAGCCTGACAGGGATAATGGATCGTCGACCCCTCTCATCTCTCCTTTTAAGTAGGATATGGGCCATGACTACAACCGTTCTTTCCAAACACGAGAACCTCAAATTTAAGTTTACTACAGCATTTTGCATCTCTTCCCGTGTGCCAAAATTTCTATAGTCATTGACGGGTGGGATATTGGCTGCCAGTCCAGATTATGGGCTTTGTTTGCCAATCCTTAAGTCTAAATTCCTTCATCACAACTAATGCCGCATACCATAAGAAGAGAAACAAGCACCGGACATGCCGATTGAGATCCCTTCTCATGCCTCACTGGGAACAAAGAGACCTTTGACATAGCCACATGGTCTTTATGTTCTGAACAGGGCTCTTTGCGGATGAAAAGAGAAATTATCATAGCTTCTAAATGCTTAAGACAACTGATTGGGGTCAGGCCGTTACTCTGGCCTGATCTCCGTCCGTCTTCCACAATGCTCTTTCGTGTACAGAAAGTTTGTCTTTATACATCGTGTGGGAAATACCTTCAGAAGCCTGAATCAAGATAATACTCCTGGTGATCTGATAGCTCATCCAGTTTGGTAAGTTAAGAACTGCCACAGCTGGTACCTCTGTAAAATAGCACATTCGGGCTCATACTCACAAGTATATGTAGCTCCTCTGCGACACTTGTGTCAAGACGTGCTCGGAAAATAGCCTCGTCAGACAGTTCGGTCGTGGCAAAGAATGCTCAATCTGTTTGGAGGATATCGCCAACATCTATTGTACTTGCACTGGTGCAGCCCGTTATCGGGCACTCGTTTTTCTTGGGTTGTTTGGCTCAACTTGGCGTCGAGAAGCACGACAACATGCACAAAGTGATATCACCGGAAACTCCCATTAGACGCCCGATTTTTTGGGCTGCAATTCTTAGTGCTACACATGCTGGCAGGGAATTGATCATTGTTTAATACCAAGGAGGGACCTGGAAAAAACCAAGGAAGTTATGATCAGATGAAGGATGTTGTGTGTACAACTGTCCATGGATGGGAATATGGTGAGAATTGAAGACATTGGCGTTGAAGTGCTGCCTACCCTAGAGCTTGCGACAGACCCCAACTTGTCAGGCATGATCAGAAACACTGCCAACCAATTTAAACTGGTAGGCCCACACTTAGAGCGGCTTTGCCATTTTCTGGGCTAAGCTTACTGAGCATGGTCTATTTTTAGCCAGTTGATTAAAATGCTAGTTAGCAGGCCGGCTGCTCACCTGTCGGCTAAACGACGGGCTATAGAAGCCTTCTGCTAGATCTCATTCGTCATCATTATCTTATCGTGAGCTCCAAAAACGTCACGCAACTGCGCCACAAGTTGCATTCCCTTTATACTGATATCCAGGCTATCAATTTATTCCCAAACACTGGAAGGTTTATCGAACCATTATGATTATTTATAAGTCACTATGAAACTAACTTTCAATAGGGAAGGAATTAAAGCATAATTAAAACATGATAGATAATTGCAAATACTTCGCAGTAGCGCTTATATACTGGAACCAGTTGTTCTTAAAATAAGTGCCTGCATTGATGCACGGCACATATGGCTATGGGGAATCCTTTCCTTTGAAGTAATGACAACCAAGTTCCAACATTTCTCAATGAGAATAGATGAGAACCAGCTTTTTGAAATCATGTGCCTCAAACAAGTGATCGTCACCGACTTCCCTCGCTGGAAGTGAATCTCCAAGATCCTCCAAGACTAACCCTTCTCCCTTTAGTGTAGACGTAACGTCTTCCTCAGCACCAACCAACACTCCAACTCCAACTCCTAATAAGGGAGGTAAGTCTTCAAGTGTGTTACCCAAGTACAAGGCATCCTGTGTCTTGTTATGAACAAGTTGCTTCAAGAGTTTGATCTTGTCGCCGCCCCCATGAGAAGCGTAAACATGATCGTTGGCGCTAGCCGGCACGATGCGAGCCGGGATAATCTCTGAGCAGTAGATACTGATAGTTTCTTCAAGAGGGGGCAAGCGTCTGGGGTTATCGGGGCTGTTGGAGTGATACGCCTTCCAACTAGTGCGGAGGATGAGGCGAATCCATTGGACAGAGAAGTTGTCACTTAGGATCTGAAGGAAGAGTAAGAACAGGCACTATAGGGGACAGACCCGTAATGGGGCAGATATACGTACAGTTATTCGTTTTCCATGGTATGCAGCTGCCATGACAAAGTCCCACCACCCATCACGGATCGAGACCCCAGCAGCGTATTTTTCGAGGATCTCAAGTGTCAAGTATTTCATCATGCCAGATGCATCCACGCGATTGTATAATGTGAGATCGACATTTCGACGAAGTTCCGATGATTCGAATTCCAATTCTTGACCAATTGTGGTGATTGCCCCAAACTCTTGCCGAGCTTTGGTAATGTTTGTTTCATAGTCCGCGAGGAAGTCCCTGAAGCTGCTTGTCAATCATCTCAATTCCAAGGCACATATTCAATGGAACCGTGACATACTTCAAGGGCGGCAGCGTGACAGCATCAGGTGGAGTCGCTTTATACACGGCCTGGGCGAGGATGAGGATGGTCTCGTTTGCCGAGACAGTGCCATCAAAGTCGGTAAAGATATCGGGTTTGGAGCTCGGATAACGACAATCCGAACATGTGACGCTAGAAATACACAACAGCCCAATGGGCAAGAGCAAAGAAGCACGCATGGTTAAGCAAGGTTGGTTCGGAAGGTGTAAGCTTTGAATGGTGCCTTGAGGGAGGGATGCGATGGGGTCTATTTATATTCTTATTAACGACCAGATGTTACAACTCCGGGGTTTAGGAAACTACGCAACTATCGCCTGCTTTTAGAGACTTTCAGACCCTTTGGTCGACTTGTATTAGAAACTAAGCACAAACGTCACTAAAATCAGCTAGGATAAGGCTCCATCGCTCAAGCAGTGCGCACTAATCGCCCTCTCGACGCAATATTACCAGGGTATGTACCAAGTACAAGGTTACACGTCATACGGCATATCCCCCTAATGACTACTCCGTATCCGTCCGTACGTGCTTGGAGGGTCGATAATACCACACGCGCCACTAATCTTGGTTATTTCAGAAATTTGGGTAGTAGGCCGACGGTGTATTTGTCTTATCGAATTTTGTCTAGTAGATACTGCTGGAGTTTCTTCTAGTCCATGCCTTTAATTTCACGGACTATTATTAGCCATGACCCTCGTCGTACCTGCAGTGGAGATCTACAGCCATTGGGGTAATGGACGCGTGTATCATCCAGAATAGCTCGCATCGGAACCTCCGGAACCAGCATATTGCCCTCGTACTATAGCAGCCTAGGTTTGGAGCATCAAGGCCCCAAGGATCTTCATTTCAAAATCTCCGGGTTGGCATATAGTCGGATAGTTAGATTGAAAAAGTAACTATTGCTCTTTATGGGATAGTATACGAGGTCGTTAGGCGCTACGGGGAATAAAACAGGGCTAAGAAACTTTCCCCGCCTTCTCAGCCTCCGCCATAGCATCTTAAATTTCGTCAGCACACCAGACCTAATGCAGTAACGTGTACGGCTTCACATAAACCAGCTACTTATTCCCCGTATCATCGAATAAACGTGCATTACTAATGCCATTGAGTTACGTATTTGGAGATCCGTCAGATTGTTTAGATGCCGAATAGTATCTTCATTGCGGCTCATGAGGGTTGGTTGGTAATGAGCCTTGTGGCGAAGCTGGACATTGACACACTAGCTTTAGCAAAATCGTCAGCACTCCAGAGATATTCGTAGCTTGGAATAAGGCATAGCCTCAAATATCCCACTATATCTACTTGAGCTCATCCTCTCATTAAAAAAACGTTTATGATTATTCCTCAATCAAACACTTGTAACAACTCGTAGACCAGATCTACACCAGAAAACAAGATGGCACTCATGAGCTACATGTTTCTTTTGATCTTCACTCTTATTGGATTTCCAAAACCTATACATGCTGCACCTCAAAACCAATGCGGTAGAGACGCTCTCGTCGTGGAGACCTCGTCTGGCAGGTTTCGACCCCTGCTTGACCCGGCTCACCCAGATGTGGCTCAGTATCTTGGTATTCCCTTCGCTGCTCCACCTCTGGGCAAGCTCCGTTTTGCTCCCCCGAGACCGCCAACAAAGCGTGCTGAGATCACCAATGCGGCAAAGTATTCAGCGGCTTGTTGGCAGTTTATACCTCCCACCCAGAACATATTTAGCATCTACGAACCCGGCTTCGGCTACAACGGCACGCAGAGTGAGGACTGTCTCACTCTTAATATAGCTACTCCGCGGACCAAAAACTCGACGCAAGCCTTGCCTGTTCTTATTTTTGTATATGGAGGAGGGTTTGTCCAAGGAGGTTCGAATATCACTTTTCAGAAGCCGGCGCCTTGGATTCAAGCAAAACAAGATCTGATCGTCGTCAACATTCAATATGTAAGTACTATACCTTGGTACTGTTTATCACATCCTAACAACGGCAAATCACAGAGGCTAGAGATCTTTGGCTTTCCTAACAGTGCTGCTCTCAAGGAACAGAACCTTGGTCTCCGAGACATTCGCTTTGCCATCGAATGGCTACGTGACAATATCGCAGGCTTTGGTGGCGACCCAGACCGCATGGCTCTGTGGGGACAGTCGGCAGGAAGTGTCGCGACCGACATGTACCCCTTTTCATACATTTCAGATCCCATCATCAAAGGCACCATCAGCAGCTCGGGCAGTGTGTTCGCGCCGCCGTCCTTCCTATCGTTTGACTTTGCACAAAACAATTTCACTTACATTGCCAGTGAGTCTAAGCCGATGTTGCAAGGATGATAAGGTTGATTGACATGAATTAGACAAGTTGAATTGCTCTGGTGATGCGACACAACTATTAGCTTGCATGCGTACGAAGCCAGCATCGCTCATCAATCAAATTGCTCATACGTACGAAGCCAACACAACCTTTTTGCCAATTCCGGATCAGGAAATGGTTTTCAGCAACTACACAAAGCAGTTGCTAGAGGGCAAAATCGCGAAAATAGTAAGCGCAAAAGCATTGGTAGTCATATCCGGAACTGACAGGACCTACAGCCAGCCATAATCGGCACGAACCGCAACGAGGGCGAACGGCAGCTTGACAGGGACTTGAACCCTAACGGCCCAAATACAGCACAAGCCGAGTTGTATACAATCCAAAATTTTGTATGTCCAGCCGCAATAGAAGCCAAGTTGAGACTCGCAGCTGGCCTCCCTACCTATCGCTATGAATACAAAGGCAATTTCACCAACCTTTCGCCATTGCCATGGATGGGTGCTTGTAAGTCTACTCTTCTGCGACTCTCCCAAGTTTCTTCGCGCATATGTTGACAATTGACTCTGAAGATCACGGGTCTCACATTCCTCTCCTGTTCGGAACATCAGGTAGCAGAGAGGGACACCCTCTGACGGGAAAGTCGACAACTCATGAACTGAAGCTTGCCAGCCATATGCAAGATCTATGGCGTGCGTTCACGTATGATGCAAACGCATTAGTAAAGAGCGGGTGGCCTCCTTTGACCAACGGCTCCAATGACACGGCGAATGCTGTTCAATTGTTTCCAGGGGAGGATGGCAATCTCTCAAGCATTGAATATGGAGCGGCAGGGCAGCAGTCCTGTTCTGTGCTCGTCTCTTAACTATATGGAAGCCCTGTCTGAGAGCTTCAAGGGCTACTGATTAGATAGCTTGGGCCATCCTAATACCTAAAGCTCTTCAGATCGCACAAGGTTGTTGAACATTGGACAACTTCTTGCACCAGTATATGCAGTATGTCTATGTAGGGCTCGAAGTCGTGATATTCGATACGTCAATTTCTGATCATGCCAAGAGCTATGGCGAAGAATTACTTATTTGACAATGATTTTCGAATCGGAGAATTTTATGGCAATCAGATCGGTGCCTGGTCTTATCTAATCGCACAATCTAAGCGCGGGACCCATTATCTGATCCTTCAAGGTTGTAATATTATGTAAGTAGAACATGTGAGGGACGGAAAAGGAAGGAAGTCAATGCAATGGTTTACTTTGCTTGGTGAAGATCTACGATAGAGGAAGCAATTCAATTCCTTTTCCAAGAGTTTCGCAAATATTGTGCCAAAGTTGGATCTGAATCCTAGAAGCTATAATAGGTTCGAAGGAATTCAGCACGCTCAATGACGTATGCTGGCAAGTCGTATACGACTCGATCGAGATTGTATAATTGAAATAAGAATATAAAATCCCTTGAAGAGGCTGTCGTTTGGCTTCTTGGGCACTCATTCTCAACCAACACTCTACAACTCTTAAGCAATAACATTTTATCAAAAATGGCTCTTAAGACACTCCTCCTCGCCGCCGCCATGGCAATCTTCGCCTATGCCGATCCCAGACTCAACTTCATCTACTCCAGCGGCGACTTCGCAACCATCGCCGGCCCCAAAGGCGGCAACGAGTTCGGTCACAGCAGCGGCATCACCATCACCGACGCCGACGGGAGGGAATTATGGAACGACAAGTCCCCAGGCGGAGCTACATCCTGCGCCAATCCCAACATGGAACTCAAAGTCAAATCGTCCTGCTGGGACGGCGAGTATGTTTTCAACTGTGGCTGTGATGTTTTTGGACGTATGCAAGGTTGCGATGTTGAGACAAGTGGAGGAAGGTCTTTTAAGGGAGAGGTTGACTCTTCGACGCAGTTCATTGGAATTGCTATCTCGCAGACTAATATCTGTGGTGCGAGCTTTCCAGTTCGTGATGACTGCAAGGAAGGGGCTACTTTTGAGGTTGTCTCACACAATCCTTAGATGTCGGTTATTGTATCTCTAGGATCTACCTCAGAGCGACAGGCTATGGGACGGATATTAGGGTGTTATGCCCAGAGACTCTGTAATTATATTTTCGGAATATGATTTTCACCTTTTGAGCTCCTGGAGGAGTCTTCTTGATTTAGGACCAAATTGCTCTCTCTTTTACCAAGCAAGGAGGAAGTTTCAGAGGTAGCAGTTGAGGGGAAAAGTGATGGAAGGAGGAAGAAGAATGCTTTAGGCTTAAAGACCACTTTATACCCATTATACAATTTCATTGGATCCAGATCAGACCTCATAGTCTAATGCAAAAGAGAAGCTCCCTAGCAGTAACTATGCGAATTGATGGCTCCTAGTTTCGCACAATCTCTCTCCCTTGTGCCCAATCCATTGCCCAGGCATAGCACATCAAAACCCTCCTTCTCCAAGTACGCGACCAGAAGAAATTGCCAGATCTCCAACTAAGCCAAGCGCCATATCCAGTGTAATCCTTCTTTCCTTGAATGACGCCATCTCCACGGCCTGTGTATGTCACCAAGGAGCGCTGGTTGTACTGAAAAGGATGCGTAATCTTCCCGTCAGAGTTAAGCAGCTTGACCAGATATTCTGCTTTTTGTATGGCTACTTCAGCAGTCGTGGGCAAAGTTCCGTCCTCGATATCGGCTGCGTCACCCAGGGCAAAAGCATTGGGAACGGCTATGCCATCTGCCGCCAGCACGTTTAGATGGTTGTCTGTCAAAATTCGGGACAAGCCTTCCTCCGTCTTTTTCACATTCAGCTTATCCACTAGGGGAACTGATTTGTTGCCAGTAGCCCAGATAAGCATGCCATATTCAGTGACCCCATCCTCCTTGGTCTCGATTTTGTCCGGCGTAACCTTCAGGATGTGTGAGTTGACCTTTATATTGACCTTGTTGCCCTTCAGCGCATCGGTAGCATATTCGGATAGCTTTCGGTCAAATGGCGCCAAGATTTGAGGGGCAACGTCGTGAACGGATACCTTTGTCTTGTCTTTGAGGTCGGGATACAGATGTCCTAGATCCCCGTCAAAAAGGTCTGTCAATTCGGCTGCCACCTCAATGCCCGTAGGACCACCTCCAACGACAACAATATGCAACAGGCTCCGCTGGCGGGCTTCTTGGGTTCCTGGTAACGACGCCATTTCAAGAAGGTCGTTTAATCGGCTGCGTATCCGATTGGCATCCACAACGGTCTTGACACAGATGGCATTTTCCGGCACGCCAGGGATGCCAAAGGTATTGCTCTGACATCCTGGAGCTATAATTACAGTATCATACTGAACTCGGAAACGCTCATCCCTCAACTCATCGAAAGCTGGTTGGCAGGTGAGTATCCGGGTATCGAAATCGATGTCGGTGACGATAGCCTTGATGTAACTGCCATGAAAGCCCTTTGTTCGAATGGGTTCGTGGGCCAGACGGGGATCAAACACTCCGCAAGCAGCGCTGGCAAGGAGAGGGGTAAGTGCAGACGTATTGGTTGGTGAAATAATCGTGAAGTCGTATTTTCGGTGGTCAATGCCGTAACCTAGCGTGTAACCAGCCCAGCCACTGCCAATGATGACGACTTTTTGCTTCTCTGACATGCTCGCTCAGAACTCTTTTTGCCCAGAATAGTATGCAGCTAGACTATAGAATAGTTATAGCGGCACATTAAATATATAGCAAACTTTTCTAAACTTTTATGGAGAAATAACCGTCATATATTAACATGACAAATTATTATCTAAGGGCAGTTGACTTGTCTATGATGTCAACATAATGCATTATAATGACTATTATTGATGTAAGCCAATGAGAGCTATGGATGTGGATGGTCAACTTCCCGAACTCCCGAATAACACTCTGACTGCCGCTAGTCCAGATTCAACGTTTTGTCAAGTTATCGGATATTACAGCAGGCTTTAGGGTAGTATCATTGTTATCCAACTCCTCAGTATTGCGTCACCAGGTCTGGGAGAAATGGATTACAAGCTGGGCGCAGATCACTCGTACACTTTACCCTTTTCAGATGGAACTAAGCTTCGTGAAGTGAAGATTACGCTTCTTGCTTCTTTGCCGCCCTTGACCGCTTTCTACTCTCACGAGAGCCGAGCATACCCCCAGCCATTACCCTATATGATACTAATTTGATCAATACCCCGTTATTCGATATTCTTGACCGAGGTGCAAAATACAACCAGCAAGTAGTTCTGTAGTTAAATCCGACACTCAACCCTCCAAATCAGCCGACATGCCTCGTCATCGTCCTCGTCGCCTAGATCACATCCAAAGGATTGGTGTTGATCAGATGGGCCAGATTGCAGATGCCTCAGACGTGGACTACCTACGACTCGAGAATCTCGATGTTAATATGCCCCCCGATCCAGAGGCTATTGACCACACTGAGCGCGCTATCGGCCTGGACCAGAACAACAGTTACCTCCCATTCATTGGCAATCGCAGCTTACGGAATGTGGCAGCTAAGCACGTTTCTCGCTTGTCTGGCGTCGAGTATTCAGGCGACCGCAATTGTACCATATCTGCTGGGGGACTCTCTGGCATTCTCAATGTGCTTTTTGCTACGGTAGACGAAGGCGATGAAGTGATTGTCACAGATCCGACATACCGCGGTCTTATCAACCGTGTCCTACTTGCTGGTGGGACTCCCAAATTTGTACCTTATACTTTTAGCCCAGGAAACTTGTGGAAATTGGACCACGATGCGCTTCGGTCCGCCATTTCGCCTCGAACGGGCGCAATGCTGCTGATGTCTCCGTCGATGCCAACGGGCGCATTCCTCACCTCCAGTGACTGGGCCCTGATATCAGAGCTGTGTGTTGCAAACGACCTCCTCCTCATTTTGGACACAGCGATGGAGCGGCTTCTTTTCGACGGCCGTAGTGTCATCCACCCAGCTGGACTTCCGGGAATGGCAGAGCGGACCGTAACAATAGGATCCTCGTCCAAGGAATTGCGAATGATCGGGTGGAGAGTGGGTTGGGTTGTAGGACCGGAAGAGCTTATGGGTGACATCGCGGCCGTATCAATGGCGAATGTCGTTGTCCCCGTCGGTATTGCACAGGATGCTGTGGCCATTGCTCTAGAGCGGTCAGATAATACGATGCACGAGTATGTCGCAGAGCTTCAGGCACGAAGAGACCTCATCCTATCTGAATTGGCAGGCTTGCCAGTGGGTGTTCCGGCAGGTGGATGGAGCCTACTGTTGCGAGTAAGCGACTTTGGGATGAATGGGTCAATTGTCTCGCAGAAGTTACTGGAGCAGGGCATTTGCGCGACGGCAATGGATGGATGGGGTGAGGTTCATGGGTCTGAGTATGTCAGATTTGTTTTTTCTAATGAAACACAGGAAAGGCTGAGAGGCATCGGGGTTAAGGTGCGGAAAGCCTTGGGCGTGCCGTGTTAGCAAGTCTTCAGTCACATAGGCCCTAGTTGTCAAATTAATAGAGGTCTATCCACTATTCTACTTTGACGTAGCCGAGTTTCTTTCTCTCAAGTGTTTCAATAAGAAGTAGATAAAGTCTCAATCAAGACGGGATGTACAAGAATGGTTGTAAGCGCACATTGGGCTAGAGTACTTGATTCACTGACTAATATTACAGAAGTTCCGTCCAATTCTCAGTCTCAGCAATCGCCTCCATCTCACAAAAGGCTTCAATATGTTCCTGCCATGGAAGTGTATAGGCCTGCTTAGCCTGAATAATAGTCTTGAGCCGAGTCACGTCCGAGTGGGCTTCTTCATGACGGTCCTTTGCGTGATCCAGGTTTCGCTCCGCGTTCTCAAAGGCTTCTGTGAAAGAGGTGGTCTCTTGCTCCATTTGATCGCGTAGCTGCTGGGCTGCTTCAAGACGAATCGCGTTTGCTGCAACAGTGTCGGGGTCCGCGTTGGGGTCGGTCCAGGGCTTGACGACCTTCTCATATGCAGTCTGAAGCTGCTCTTTCACTTGAGCGCCCGCTTCTTTCTTCAGGAAAAGGTCATCAAGGGTTCTTTTTCGATGGCATATGACTCCTCTGAACTCGGCTTCCGCGATGGTTGCTCTTTCAAATTTCACCTGGAGCTCCTCGATCGTTATGTTGGCTAGCATAGCTTCGAATGACTCGTTGACCATGGGCTTCTTGCCTTCGGCAGTCGATCTGATTGTTGGGAAGGCGTTGGGACGTTGAACCTTCGTGGTTGGCTCGGGGAGACTATTTTTATCTTCCAGTGGAGGCTGAACTGAGGGAGACACGGAGCGCTTCCGTTTGAGATTCTGGACTAGGGGGCAAAGGTCTCTGGTACCCATCCAAAGGCTGGCGCTTCCTCGATGGATTGAATTAGAGGAGTTGTGGCGAGGCAAACCGTCGACCAAGATGACCTCTAGAGGGACTTTGTGAATGGTCTTTCCACTATCGTCGATGAATTTGTATGCATCGCGAACGTCCTTGGGTATCCAGCCATTGCCACCCCAAGCCTTCTTGTTGCCGGCTGGCATATGTCGACGAATTAGTTCAAGCCTTGTCGGCTGACATGCGCAGAGAGATCTTGATCAGTTAGCCACTGAGAAAATAACTGTTGATAAGGAATTGCCTAGTTGGGTTGGAGTCATAGTGACCAACCTTTTGAATTGGCTGCACATGATATCGATAAGCTTGAACTGTTGCCTGCGGCTTTCACCTTGAAAAAGAATACTTTTTCTTCTAGTATACCCAGAAGTGCCACTTTCTCTTAGTAATACTAAACCTGGGTAAAGAGATTCTTACAATAGTAAGTGAGATAAAGGCGAAAGGCAGAATCTCTCTAGCAGTTTATAATTTTTTTAAATGTTATTTGTTAATGCGTTGGCAAGTTCTGATTGGCAGCCTGGTCTGCGAGTCTGCCTTGTCCGCGCCTTGCCAAACGCCCTATTGTGAAATCAGGCTCCGTGGCATGCAACATAAAACAGGAGATACCCCGCTCTTGATCTGGAGCACTTTTTCCCAAGAAAAAACAAGTGTCAAAGAGATGGGCGACCCGTTATCTACTGCCAGCGGCATTGCTGGTCTTGTGTCTCTTGGTCTGACTCTATGCAACGGTCTTCATACCTACTTCAGCGCCATCAAAGAAAGACACAATGATATTGAGGCAACCACCCAGAGCATCGAGCTTCTTAACCTCTACATATCCCTCGTCCGAAACAGTGCATCGAAGCTCAAGCACCATTCCTCTCTTGCCGTTGGTGGACTTCACCTGAGTCTCAAAAACTGCCAATCGGAGCTTAAATGCCTTGAATCATTGATGTTGGAGCTGGTGCCTGCCAAAGACCCATCAGCCATTAAGGACTTCTTGCGAAAACACAAACTGGTTGCGCGATATCCATTCGACCAAAAGAAGCTTGTCCAGCTGCGAGAATGCCTGTCAAGAGCAAACACTACTTTGAGTAGCTTTGTGCAAGGTCTAAGTCTGTGAGCGTCATTTCATGCTCTATTTATTCTCAAACCTGTATGCTGATCCTGAGTAGTGACATCAATATCGCCATGATCGACGATTTGAAGGCTCTCCAGTCGTCTGTCGAAGCACGGGATACCAACACTCAGACAATGCTGAGAACCATTACAACCCGACTCGACATGAACCAGCCCAAAACTGAACACAGTGTCACCAAAGGCGCCGCAATTCCGGCACTCACTAACGAACTATTGGTGTCTTCGAGCAATGGCAGTGTTGTATTACGTCAATCAACTCTGGCTACGACGAAGATGCAACCTACGTGCATCGGCAACGTGCAAACACACCAAGACGTGGTCCAAACCCCCAGAAAGTCTCGTCACCAACTAAATGCAGAGCTCGAGAGGTTCTTGTGTCAGAATCCCGCAGAAATGGATTGTGGCTGCGAAATGCCACCACACAAATCTGACTACTGCCATGGGAGTCAAATCCACCGACTTTGGGGGGGCTTAATTATCTCGAAATCCGGAAACGGACAAAAGCTTCACCGTCCGGGCTGTGTATTCTTCAACAGGGCTAGAGGGAAGTTTTCAAACACTACGTTGACATACTTCGGACTTCTGACCTTTTTCTCTCGAAGGTTTTGTATATCTTTAACTCAAGAGTACCTCGATGGACCATATGGTCTTTCGTTTGGGTTGCAACCATGCAATATCATCGAAACAAGTCCGGCCTTTCGCTTGTTTGATATCACAATGTTTGGAGATGGAGAAATCCCTCATCGTATTTCTGATGACGGTCTTAAACGAACAGTTGAAGATCTTATTAAGGAATTGAGGACCATTTATAGGTTGCGGGAAGCGTCACCGTTCGACGTGGACGTGGATGGCAGCAATATTGCCCACAAATGTGTAAATGTAACTATGCAATCCTTTCTTAGAAACCCTCTGCTATCTGGCTAATCGAAACTGGTTCTTTAGGTCTTTCTTCACCACTTCATGCTTCGAAGAATAGGGGGGGCGACCGACGATGTGATCAGTGCCATTTCCAAGCTTTTTGCATTTATGATTGATATTGGAGTCCCAATTACCGCCTCTAACTTCCACCAAAAGTAAGTAATGAATCTAGTCAACCTTCGATTGATTGTTGATGGGTGTTAGAAATGTTTTAGAAATGACGGCGTTATCGTGGAGTGGGCTACAGGCGCTTCCCAGACTTCATAGCTTAATCACAAAACACGATCCAGGTTGCGACTACACTGAAATCGCTCATGGTAGTGTGGCGCTGCATCACGGTTTCTTAAGCCCAGAGAAATGTGAAACTGAAGTGCACAAACAATTCGAAGTCTTTTGGCACTGCCCCGAGATGTCAGAAGGTATCGCATTTTTCAATGCTCTTCATGACACAGGAGACTGATATGGCGATACAGATATTGGCTTCTCAGATCTCTTCTTGTCTGTTATACAGAAAGATAAGGGAAAGCTTCAGTGCTTTTTAAAAAGCAAAGACGCAATTTCAAGCATCGCACAAACGGACCTCTATGATCGCAATGTCCTGCACGTTGGTTCTCACTGGCCGGCTGGGCTGGAAATCCTTTTAACATATGAAGGTACTCGTCCTTTGCTAAATGATGTCTGTTGTTTAGGATTGGACCCTTTAAGTTACGCTCTATTTTATAGCAAGATCTTTTGCAGAGCTCCAGACCAGTGGACCATCTGTCAGGACTGCACCTGCTATTTGGCCGTCAAACTTCTCCTTGAGGCTGACTGCAGTGTGGTAATGCGTTGGGAGTTATCTATGACCATGAAAGGTTGTTCCTTTAGAGCCCGGCTATTATTCTTTGAGCATTTCAAAGATCGACGTATGAGGTTACGGGACATCGCTATACGCTTTCTTCCTGGCAATTCCCTGAGCCAATATGGAATAACTGCAGAATCAATACCAGACGCCACTGCAGCACCTTTGTGGGATGAGCTGTACGAGAAAAAAGTGCGATTCAAAAAGTCTAACAGCTCTTCTGAGTGACAGCCTCAAACCGTATGACCCAAGAGGACAGCCCTTTAGTTGGCCAGAGTGGAGCATCCCCCCGAGTTTCTTCAGCTATGCCCACCACGTCGAGGTTCTTACCTTGGCACACAAAGGCGGTATCGAAGTCAAAGAAGAACCTGGGGTTCCGACATTGTTAGCAAGCAACATGTTTCGGGGTTTCCTTTCGCACAGCGAAACAATGGGTCATATTGATTGGCTATTGCAGCATAATTTTGAATTGGACTATTCCTTGGGACCCTTTCAACATTCTCTTCTCTTTCGATTCGCATCAATGTTGGGTAGCGGTCTCTTTAGTCCACATACCAGTGTGTGGTACTCTCCCCCCAGTGCAATATTTCGGGAATTACCAACCCTTTGTTTGGCGATCTGTAACAGTCAATCCCGATCCAGCATTCCATGCCCATGTATTGAAGGCGAATTCAACCGACCGCTAACGCATCTTTTATCTGCAATGGTTTCACAAATCTGGTACAAAGATACTCAAGACTTCTTTGAGCAGATTGTGATCCATATACATGGCGTTATCGATGTGCTTGACGTGATTGACAACTCTATCTATGGAGGAGAAACTTTATACTTGGGCAGGTGTATGATACATGCACTCACGATGACGTCCCTAGACTTGAGGCATCTACACATTTGCTATGTGAACAGATGGGTGTTCTCTGCGTTTCTGGCGGCGTCCGTGGAAGAAGATATTACTGAAACACTCGACGAAGACACATGGTTGATTAATCGACTTTGTGATCTTGACGAGGAATTTGGCCAAGCCTATGAGAAAGGAAATGTCTGCTTGAAGGACTTTATATTGGGTTACTGGATGGAAAGGATGAAACAGGTAATGGAGGATCTGAATCAGCCCCTAACTGAACATGATAAAGGAAATTTGCTTGAAGTCGGAGTAGTATTGGAAGAGGAATAGACTATAGCAACTAAATAATCGGGAAAGGAGAGAAAGATGAAGGTATAATCTATGCGTTACAAAAATACTTCATCAGAGCCTCTGTTGCTATTTGATGGTTTTCAATACACTTCGCGTTGTGTGCGTAAGTGGGCCCGTTCAGACGACTACAACAACATTTGAGCTTGGGTTCGTTGCTTTAACATGGACATGGAAATTAATTATACAGGGTTGGATTGAAAACTGTTATTCTAACCTGTATTGGAGTTGCCAGCGCAAGGGCATGTCTATCTTGATGAGCAGAGAAAGCGCCACCACTAGTCCCTCACAGCTTCATAGAAGCATTACTATCAACACCGAGATTCACAACGATTCCTACTTGGACGTGTAGAATTGATACTTGGCAATTGCAGTGGACCTTTTGTCGTCAAAGGCGCAGGTATAATAGTAGGTTTAACTGCGGTCTTAATGTCGTCGTTCTTCTCTTATTATCTTGGTTAGCCTTTACTCAATTCGTCTTTCCACTACCTTTCTTGTCAGGTCACGTCGTGCGGCTGCATACGGCAATAATCATAAGCTAGATGTACGGGACATATATAGCCGACTGTTGTCCGCCAGCTCTGTGAGCACCCTTATAGGTTAACTCGAACCTGTCCTCCTCATCCGAGAGGAATATCAGAGCCAAATGGAGGCCTATACGAGACAGACTTTATGGGCTCTGTTTGCCCAATATAAATCTGTAGCTTCACCGAGTGGCCAGGCTATGAGCAACAAGTATCTCCACTCACGGTACCGGCTAATACCTACATTTGCCATCCACTTCTGGGAGTCAATGTCTTCATCAACCTGAACACAGTTCTAGGAACTATCAACTAGGATGTCGATGAAATTCAACGGACCTAGCTCGCAGGGCTACTTTCCAATAGACCAGGAGAGGACTAAAGGTTCGTGGGGACATTACCTTAAAAAGGTGTCGAAGGTAAAGCCCATATTCGACGCAATCTTGATAATAGTCGATATGAACATCTGATTTGCTGAAATCATTTGCGGCTGCGGCTGTTTTAAGTTCACGACAAGTTGAGTAAATGCAACGGATGCTTTACATGTGAGTATATATAATGGTCCTCAGCGCTGAACTTGAGTTTCAAGAACGATGAGAGACGGGTTGCATTCGAAACAAGGTCGACGGAATCTGCAATTGGAGTCAAGCCGTGGTTAGTTCTATACCTCGGCTATTTCAAAGTCCTTTTTCGTAAATAATATTTCCTTCTGGATCAACGATTAAGTTTTTCTTAACCTATAACATTGTCCAGGAAGGCTTATTCCTGCAGGTGCGTGGCTGCCTCGCAGCTAGCTACGTTGGGTGGCGATGAGAAGCCACCAGCGACGAGATGCAGACAGGCAGTATACATTCTAGAAGAGCTATGAGCCTAACCTCCCCAGCACCAAACAGTTCCCCCTATGGGTGCAACCAGCTGATCTAAAACTTGCGGGCCAGGATTCAGGCTCCATCATCATTTATGTCACGGTCATCCAGTGGGTTATAACTGCAAGCAAATGATCTGGCTTTTGGTCTAAGGCCCAAGTACAAGCCGAGGCGATGAACGAGTGTTGTCGGGGAAATGGGTTATCCGCACCCAAGCTTCATAACGCACCTTTCGACGGACCTTTCACCTCGTAAATCCCTTGATCGGATTGCACCTTAAAATGATTCGCTTAGCTGCATCCCCTTCTCAGTTAAATAGTTGCGATCTCTATGTGAGTTCCTACGCAACTTAACGGCTTACTCTTCAATAGAGTGAGGTTCAGGGTAGGGACTAACTAGCATAACTTCAACGGCCGACGGACCACGTCAGCTGCCAATTCAACAATGAGAATCTGACTGTGTCCGTATATGACAAACTTAGCAGATTAATGGCTTTTTCTATTCTTCTGGGAGGATATGAAGCTCATGTTGGATGAAGGGGGATACCTGGGAAGAGGTTGTCTTAGATGACATAATTACTAGGTAGCAGGCTATTGAACGCCACAAGAGCAGCATTACAAGTGATGTCCTAGACCTCATCTTGTCTTATCATACCAGTTGCCCAAGCTTGCAGGGAATATCAGGTCGAGATCTTGACCGGTCCTATTTTAACTTTTGTAGAATTACTAGTGCTTACGTTTATAGTCATAGTGAGCAGCAGGATGCCGCTGCTTCCGATTTTAGCATATCTCTTCAGCCCCCGAATAATTAAAATGTTCCAAATCCGCCAACGCATCGCTAATAAGCGGCGATGCTGCAGCTGAGACATGTGTACATGTGTAGCTGATTACAGTAAGCCAATATTGAAAACTCTCAAATGCGGTTGGTTGTACTCTTCTTAGCTGAGATGTTGTGTAAGCACTAAAGTTCAGCTCTCTGGCCCCCAGCGAAAGGTCAGCGGAATAAAGCCTCGTGAATGCGCATCATTCTACATGTCTATCCTTTACACCGTATTTCAAGTAACCTAAAACTCAAACCATGGGGTTTCTTTCTTTAATCGCGATATTGGCTCCGCTGGTCAACGCAGCAGCTACTTACAAGTCTCAAAATCCGATTTGCATCGTTGGTGCTGGCGTATCCGGTCTCACGGCGGCAAAAGCGCTCGAAGATACAGGCTACAAGACAGTCATTTTTGAGAAGCGCGACACTGTTGGTGGAAAATGTCAGTCACACTATGAAGAGTAAGTCCACCTTTTCGCAGCTAAGGGCTCGTATCAATGTGAATTGGCTAACTAGTGGTCTGCTTCTTAAAGCGGCGAATACTTTCCCCTCGGCGCTGTGCTCTTTACAGAGAGTCCGAGCTATGCAGAGACTTTCAAGGTCGTTAAATCATCGGGAGTCGCCTTCGACAAGTTCGACCCTGCATATGCCTATGATTATGACCCGAACACTGGAGCTGCGGCTTTGATGCAGCCGCCAAGTGCTGCGACTGCCCAGGCGTTACAGGAGGAGTTGACCCGTTATGCTGGTGTTTGGAAAACTCAATTTGCTCCTATTGGAGTACCTGGCTACAAGGTGAGTTCATTGATGTTCCCGTACATTGTAGTCTCATATTTACATTGCTTTTAGAATGGCGTCCCTCGCGAGTTTACTGTTCCTGCTAAAGAATGGCTTCTCTCGAACAATTTCCCCCTCATTGCAACTGTTATTAACCGCGGAGCTGGGAATTATGGATACGGAGATTATACTCAGATTCCAGCAGTAAGCTACACATTCTATCTACTTATTGCTTTAATATGAAAACTCACTATGATTACAGCTATACTTTCTGCAATTCTTCGCGCCTGATATCATTGGTAGTTTCATTGGATCAATCCAGCCCTATAAGACCGGTAAGCCAAACCCAAGTGAGCGACATTTTGTAGGCATCGGCTAACTCTACACAGACTTTTATGAGGTTTTCAAACGTATATCCAAGACCATCAAGGGACCAATCCATCTCAGCACCAAGATTGATTGTATCAGTATGTCGTCCATCCACCCGACCCAACAATAATAGCTAATTAGTATAGATCGAGGTCGCCAGCCAAGTATTCGATACTTTAAGGATAGCGGGCGGCATACAAAGACACAGCTCTGCTCGGACATCATCCTTGCGTTCCCTCCAACATACCAAGCTCTCAAGGAATCAGGACTCGTTCTTTCGGCTGCTGAGCGGACACTCTTTTCACAAGTTGGCGTTAACGGCTATTTCTCATCAGCTGTCCGCATGAACAAGCTTGGACACAGCTTGACCGTCTCGCAAGAGCTTCCAAATCCTCTCGACCCTTTCAAAGCGCAAGGCCAACCTGTATACCTGACACCGTTGCATCCAGAGTCCAGCATTGTCAACGTTTACTCAGCAGATGACCCCGCGCACCCCAGTGCCACTCGAGTTAAGACGGACCTCATTCGTGATTTGAGCAAGATTAACAGAGACTTGGGAAATGCTCATGCGGCTAGCACAAAAGTGGTTGCTGCAGACATACGTGCGTTTAGTGGAAAGATCGACTATTTCCCTCACCTGGGGTCCGAGGCGTTGGCGGATGGATGGTATAAGAAGTTTAATGATCTTCAAGGGAAAGATCACACGTACTTTACTTCTGGATTGAACAGCTTTGAGCTTGTTGAGTATACCATCCGGGCTGCTAGGGACTTGGTCGAAACGTACTTCTAAGAAATTAATTACGCTTGTCTATTGCAACGAGAGACTTCGGCGTCTTATTTCTCGGATATCCAATACGTGGATTCTTCACATAGAAATAGATTTTTACTAGTGAATAGATTTTGGCACAGCGCGCGTAGTATGAAACCCATAATTGCCCTCAAGGATCAGCGTCAACTTATATAATAAACTCAAGGGATATCCAGGAAGAGCAGCTTCTCTATAAGACCAGCTTATTAACATCAAGATATTAATCCAATTTTCACTTCCGACTTTCTTAATAGGGCTTAAAGTAGTTATCCCCGAATTCCTTTAATATCTAATATTTATTCCTAGCTGAATTGGGTATAATATGAAGCCATGTGAGTAATTATGCTATTTATTGGTTCCTATGCTGGGTCTGGAAACTCATACCAGCATCACTCTCTGACGGCGGAGTTATTCAGCTTGTTAAGCTTAGAAGTTAGCCGGGTGAATTATGAGGCTTAAGTAATAGAGGCAGAAAGTCACAACATTCGTCTCCGCGACCTAGAAAACGATTCCACGAGCGAAAGACCAAGACTTATGGCAGGCTAAATTGTGATTTGCTAAAAATAACTGGCGTGTGCCTTGTCATTGGCCGTATTGTCTTTTCAACAGTTCTAGCCCTCCCAGAATAGTTAAATGACATCCCCAACCCATTGGCGCGGGTCAAAGAGGAGATGCCCATAATCAGGGAGAGGGAGCACGGTTGTATGAACATGGGAATAGACCAGTGCACTGAGCCTTGCGGGGCAAATGCTTTATGATTAAACTACCCGTTGGCTCGAGCCGGGGGGGGGGGGGCAACTAAGCAAGCTTAGTTGGGCATAAAAAGGCAGGACAGTCACAAAACGGTGGGACACCAGTTAGGCCTGAATTTTGGTGTATTTTGTGGCATTTTTGATATATCTTTATTTTAAAGGCATTAAAAGAGGCAAAATTACTTTATTAATTAAAATAAAGCTTCTTATAATAATATTTCTACTATTAACTATAATTATAAAGGGGAAATAACTATAGTAATAGCAAGCTTGCTTGCCTATTAATAATACCTTTTTTAGTAAATTTAGTGCTTTTCTATCCTTTTTAAGGCCTATAATTGGCTTTTATAGCAGTTCTTTTTTCTTTAATAAGGGAAATAAAGGTATTATAAAATTAGGCTTGGTATTAAGCTAGGTATAGTATTAAGGGTACTATTAGAAAGGGGGACTTATAATTAGGTAGGCAAGGCAGTAATAAGGGCATTACTACTTCCTCTTTTTCTAATAAATCAAGATTAACTGGCAGTTATATAAATTAGAAATTAATAGTATTATTACTATTAAGAAGGCTAGGTAAATTAGCTGCTAAGAAGGGCTTTGCTGTAAAGCTGGCATTATAAATAGCCTCATAAGCTTCTAGGGCAAGCTAGGTATTAATTATAAAGCAGTCTTTCTTTTTCTTTAGTTATAAGGATATCTTGGCTTATAATACATTAAGAAAAGTAAATTTTATATTCTTATTATTATTTTTAAGCTAGTATTTAAACTAAATTCTTTTTAAAATACTATTAATAATAATATCCTTTTATTAATACTATTTAGCTTTTATCTTATTTATTTATTAAATTATAAAAGAGCATATATTCCTAAGCTAAGCTTATTGCTTAGCTTATGCTTTTACTTTAATAAATTTAGCCTATTATTTATAAAGCTTTTTTAAGCTAATATTATAAAAATAATTTCTTACTAGTCTTTTTTACTTACTGCGCTTCTTTTAATAATATCTCTTCTTAATCTGCTCTTAATAATTAGTAATATGCTTTTTTATAATATTTTTAAGTATAATAGCTTTACTAATAATTTTTTATATAGCCTTAAGTCCCTGGCATATTAGGGAGCTTAGAATATTATAATAATAATTACTAATATCTCTTGCTATATTTAAGGCTATAGGGAAGTGATTTTCTGCTAGTAAGAGTGAAGATAATGCTAGATTAATAGCCTTATATATCTTTAACTTCTTTTTTAGTAAATAACTAATTACTAGTGCCTTAGTTAGCAGGAAAATACTTAACTTTTTGAAGCTGCTAATAATATAGGCAGTTATAAAGCCTTTTTTAAAAATCTCCTAATATTATAAGAATTAGTATATAAAAAGAGGGGTATTTAAGAGAAGATATAAGCTGCTAATATATACCTTAAAGGAGCCTGCAAAGTCATAGCAGTTAAATGTTAGATTTCCTTTTTATAAAGCTTCTTGCAGCCTTTTTTAATATATATTTTTTAATTATTAAAAAATACCTAAGTCTATTAGTTAAAGTATATATATTAAATAAAAAAGAAAGAAAGTAATAAGGATATTAAATTTTATATAATATTCTCTAAAGGCAAAAGAGCTATACCTAGAGAAGCTATTAATTATAAGTAACTACTAAATAAGCTCTTTTTTTTTCTTTCCTTTTATACCTAGAGGCAAGTTATATAAAGTAATAAAATTAAATTTACTTTTTAAGTACTTATTATACCTAAATTACTATTTAAAA